>JAULKM010130164.1:0-19584 GCA_032355605.1 Rubia tinctorum
CCCCCCCCCCGGCGGGTTGACGAATTATTGTCCCTTCATATCTATACACCCATACCCTCATCACCATTTATGGCGGATACAACATTAAAATTCATCCCGCCCCTGTCGGGTATGATTTAAAATTCACCTCGCCCTATCACTCACTTGGGTCTCCATAACCACTTCAAATCCAATTTACCCACCTCGTCTATATTTTCAAAAATACAAAAAAGGTTACTTTAAAATCATAAATTTAATATTAAAAAATTAATAATTACTTACATGAAAATATTATAGGCAAGATATGTGCATTATGGATAAATAATAGTTTATTATATATTAAATTAGTGTGTACATAGCGGATCTAGTGGGGCGGGGCGAGGATGAGACGAGTATAAATTAATATTCATAGCCAACCCACTACCCATGGCGTTATTATTTTCATACTCATACTCGACGCACCCCCACCAAATCTACCTCCATACCCGCCCCATTGGGACGGATGTGGGACAAACGTCCACCAAAACCCCCCTCACTGTCATTCCTAGTAATGTGTTGATCGCGGTATATATAAAATGATCGAATTCATTGGTTTACCCACTTTTCTCCTCATTTATCCTTGGACTGGTTGATATGCATCTCCTTGCGAAAACTCTGAATTGTGGAATATCAGATCTTTATCTACACTGGGGATTTCGTCCAACCCAGTATAAATGCACGAAAGTCAAGCGTCTAGCCCGCAGAGTACACTCAATTACGATTTGCTCTCTAAATAGCCCGCAGGTTTAGATCACAAGGTTTCTCTACAAACTAACTAGCCTGCAGGGTTAGCTTACAAAGGAGATTGAAACTTAATTAACCCGCATGATTAAACAACAATGAAGATAATGAGAATAACTCAAAATTCTGAATATTTGATTGATAAAAGATTGGTAAATTCGTTGGTTCATCCCCCTCTATTTATAAGGTGATTTTCAAACCAATACCCTAATTACAATTGGAATTTGATTCAACTTATGACATCTTTAAGAAGTTAAAATTATATCTAACTAAAATACCTCTTTTAACTATGTGTTAAACATGTTTCAGCCGTGATTTCTTCAAGAAAAAGTCTTGAAGAATTCTACCTTATCTAATCTTACCAAATCTAATTCTAATCAGAATAAAATGAATGTTCTAAACCCTAATTAAAATATTACCAAAACTCTTCTAAGCAAATATGGCTGAGTTTATGGCTTCATTAATAATAATAAACTAAAATGATCACACTACTTCATTAAAAAACTCAGTGGAAAAAAATGTATAGTGTTGACCTCCTAAAAATACCAAACTAAGAAAAATATAATAAATTAAAATTTTGATATCTTATCATTAACAATATCTTCCACCCATACCTTTAGTTACGTATAATACTGGTGTATTAAAATTTGTAAATATACATTACGGCGAATCTAACAATATATTGCAATTTGCATGATCATATTAAAATTTATGTATCATGAAAAAGTTGACCAAAAGTTAAGAAGTTACAAATGGGACGGGGTATACAATTTTATTGAGTACTCATTCGTCCATCAGCTGAGCTGTCGAAGACCATCACCATTTCGCACAATGTGACCATGGGTTATACAGTGACGCCTTGATACAATGTATGAGATAAAGGACCAACAAGAAAATTTTCTTGTTACCCTTAATTGGAAAATAAATATGTACTAACTCGCCCTCATAATATATTGGCCTAGTTCCGTCACTGCCGAGAGACATACTAAATTAAAATATATTCCTAAAATAGTTTCTTGAATTATGAAATACAAATAAGAGTTAAATGCTAAAATGACATTGCCAATATAACCCTATAAAAGATGAAAGTGCTATTATAACCTTATCATATGATAAAAAGTGCCAATATAACCATAAGAACCTGAATTTGACTGGAATTATATAAATTGACTTCTATACCCCTATTTTAAAAAAACAAAATTTTAGAAAATGGAAAAAACGGTATTGCCCCTTGAAAATCCCTATCTTCAACCCGAATCCGTTCTCTGAAAGGGCTGCGGATGTTCTCGCGAAACCTGAATCTGTTCAACGTGGGGATTAATCGGGTAGGGTTTTTGGAGGGTTGAAAATGGTGATGGTGCCGTCAGTGGAGGCTCTCACAGGCGGTGCCAGGGTTTGGGGTGCAGTGGGCGGCAGATGGTGACAGGCGGAGCAGAGGAGCGGCGATGGTATGGTGAATCAGGTAGGGTTTTGGAGAGTTGAATTGGGTATGGCTGGCAGAGCGGAGGATTGAAATGTGTGGTGAATTAGGTAGGGCAGGAAGAGCGGAGAAGCGACGGTGGTGTGGTGAATCTTGTGGTGGCAGGTGGAGCAGAGGAGGTGGCACTTTCAGGGCAAATCTAGATTATGGTGTCCATTCAACGGAAGAAAATACATATTCAGCTGCAGGAAATCAATTAATCGCTGAATCCAGGCCCGTTCAGTAGGGGAAATCCAGATTTCGACAGCGGAGGTGGCGGCGGAGCGGCAGAGGGCGAGTCTGTGGGGAAGAAGTTCGTCGGTGGAGGAAGCTAGGGGCCGTGGGGAGGAAATTCGCCTGCGAGAATCTAGATTCCGGCAGCCCCGACGAGAATCCAAAGCGGCGGTGGCTGAGCTGCGGTGATGCTGGCTGTGGTGGTGCTAATTCAAGGAATGAGCCAAGTCAGTTAGGGTAAATTGGTCACTAAAATTTTCATATTTTAAGTCAGGATATTTTAGTCTTTTTTTATTTGGTCAATGCCAGAAAATACCAAGTCAACGTCGGAATAGTACCAAAAGATTATATCGGCACATCTGATGCAAAAGTTAGGGTTACAATAGCACTTTCAGATTTTACAAGATTGCATTAGCACTTTTGTGAAATAATAGGATCATTTATAGTTTGCCTTACAAGTAATTACTAAATTACTCTACTTATTTAATTTCTAGGTAATATAAAAATAAATATCGCATCCCAATGTACCATATATACGAACTGAATAACGATATGAGATCATCACCAGCGTCCAAAATCCCTAACGTGGCGTTCTGAACTCACAATCTGTGCAAAGGCACCACCTTTTGAACACATAACTTTCTCCCCACGAGTGCCTTAACATTTAGTTAGTACTCCGTATTAATTACTAATCTCCGTTGTGCATTAACTAATCATTGGCACTGCTTACAAGCGCTCCCGTGACTACACAGTGAGTGATGAATTGTGCTTCCTTCGCTTCACTAACATTGAGTTATTTAGTTTTGACACTTGAATTTAGAATAGATAGAATTAGTAATGGAGAATGTATTAAAGGGTAAAAAATAAAGTAAGTGGATGAAAACAATCTAGAATTTATCAAAAAATAAAGGAGCCAATATTAAAAAATTATCCCAAAAAGAAAAGTGAATCATTGCTAGTGGGGGTGTTCAAAAAAATCGAAAAACTGATAACCGATCAAAACCGGACCTGTATTTAATTCGGTTTACTGGTTAATTGGTTAATCGGTTAACATTGGTTATGGTTATCCGGTTATGTCGGTTAATTGATTTCTTTATCGATTTTATTATTTTATAATCTGTCTAACCGGATAATCGGTAAAAGATTTTATAGCACAATAATTAATTAATTAATTTCAACCCCAAAAATTAATTCATTGAACTTTGGGTTTTGATCACAAACCCAATAAGAAAAATTTAAATTACTAACCCAAATTAACTATTCTTCAAACTCTTTATTATTAACCCATATATTTTTTAATAATAATTACGCCCAAAGCAAATAATTATGTAAATAAAAGTCGATGTAGCTTATAATTGTGCCCAACAATAATAATTATCGATGGGATACAATTTTAATATTAATTCAAAAAATTATTCAACTCATATGCAACACAATTATCCAATTTCTAATTTTTTTACCTTATATTTCAAGTTTTACGGCTCTAACTACTAATCAATATTAATATTGATTTATATTTTTAATTTTAAAAGAATGATATATATGATAACAAAAAATAACCGGCACATCAACCGAAACCGATACTAACCGAACCGGGAAAAATAACAACATTATCGGTCGGTTATTTAATTTCTTATAAAATTTTATAAATTGATAAAAATTGAAACTAATTAACCGTTTAACCGATAAACCGATCTGTTGAACTAGAGAAAGTAATTAAATCACTAATCATCAGCAAATAATGCGCACAAAATAGCCAGAAATCATAATTAAAAAAAAGAAGAGTATCTTAGAAAGTCGACAAAAAAATACGTATATGGCCCAAAATGATGAGGTGCTGGATTCCTGGAAACTTCATCTAGTCCCCACCCTACGGCTTTAGGGACCTCTTTGTTTCTTGAAATTTGGTGGCTAAATTAGAGCTGATTTTCCTTCTCTCTTGCTTACCTTTAAATCACCAATAATTTGGAGGAAAGGGAGGAAGGTCCAGCTGATTGAAAGATAACTTATCAGCACATTCTGCTTTCCTTGATATCAAACTTTCAATTATTTCCTCCCTCCTAGTATAAATATTGGCATACTTTCCGTTTTCATTTATCCCACGAATAATAATATATTTGTTAAATTATTTAAAATAATAAAAAATATGTTAAATTCTCACAGTATCATTTTAAACTTTAATAACATTGAGACTGAACCTATTATTTTTCTAAAATATTTCTATTTTTTTACAATTATTCCTTGCCACATTAGTCCACATAAAACTTTTAAAAGCAATTAGACCAATATTATTGGGACAGAGGGAGTATTAAAGTTTTACTCGATCGAACCAAGTTCAAGAGATTTTTGATAGCTAAGATTTCACTAGTGCAGAAGGGTCCTATTTAAGTCGTTGAAAGTGCTTGTTAGACAACAATTTTGAACCTCCGTTCCTAGCTGAGCCGTGTATCATCACCGGTAATGCACACCATTTTTAACCCGTCGTACAAGCAGTTTCGAACTCGAAACTGTTGTTCATGATTCATAAAAAAAGAGCTGCATCGCACCTCTTCCCTGCACTATTCCAGTGATAAACTTACCATCAATTCCCCAAAAATTCAATTAACACCCAAAATCAATATCAATCAACATATACTACTGTAAAAATGTGCACAAAAGTGTACACGATCATTTACAAAATCAATCACCAAATAATGTCATGAACATCAAAATCATCAATATTAAACACTAACATTCTCATATCTACAATTTCCTCACCGTTGAACTTACCAAAAATGGGATTGTTTGGACCCTAAAAGTTTCACCAAGGCTGACGCGACTATTTGAGAACATTGACGGAGAATTCAACTGAAAAGGATTTCAATTTGGAACAGGTTTGGATTTTAAATTGGAAGATTGGGGGATCGATAAAAGGAAAAAAATTGATGAAAGGAAGTTTGGGGCAATCGATGTTTTGTGTTCAAACATGAAAGGAATGAAATTGATTTCTTGCGTGTGATTGAATTGGAATTTCAAGTACAGAAAGAAATCAAAAAGGAAGGAGATGATTTTTGCAATAAATGAGAGTTGATTTCTTATTTGTGTTCACATACAACAAGGGGAAAACATTAATATATGAATGTTTGAGTGATTTTATAACGTTCTTCAAAATTTAACATTCGAGAGTAACGATTGAGAATTTGGTATCTCTATTAGAAGGCAACTCTAGTGATTATATATGGAATCGCTGTCTAACGATATCGTCAATGGCCATTCTTCCACTAGTGAATTTGCAAAGTGAACTAAAAATATCATTTTATTACCGTTCAATAGTATTTAACAAAAGAAAATTTAATTTTAGACTTATATTAAACTTATAGAGTTTTGTTATAAACTGAATTGATTCTATATAGACGTAATCCATAATTATATGGTAAGTTATAATTTTATCTTTGATCGATGTGATATTCTTAAAATACTCTCTCACGTGTAACAATATTTTTTATTGTGCAAATACACAGGCAGAAAGTAATTTTAAAGAGTAGAAATATAAGCCATGCAGTAGTATTATTTATTGAGCAGCAGAAATGAATTAAAAAGTAGGAATTTCCTTGGATCAATCATATGTCAATCTTGAACTCTCGTACCATATTAAATTCATAAATTTTTATTGTAATATTAATTAATTCTTTATCAAGATAACTTATAATTATATATATATATATATATTAATATATAACTCTATACTTCAATAATACGACACTCTTAACCCTTGATATCAACTTTGCATAGTTAATTAGTGAGTGCGCATTAAAATTTTGATTATGAAGAATTCAAAACAGTCCCTGGGCTTGATGGTTGGTAAGCAACTCTTTGACTTATATTAATTTTATCATACGAAAATTAAATAATTAAAATTAAAATTTTAATTTACATATATAAGAATAAAAAACTTTTATTGATTGTTTTGGCATACAATCAGAAATATTAAATTACGAATAATTAAAGCGTGCAATAAATAAATCACGTTTCAAGTAACAACAAAATGATCGAGTTACGAGTAAATTCGTTGTCTTTGAAATGAATAAGTCCCGTCGTGGACATCGTTCACTAGGGTAAAACCATCGAATGTAATAATTAGCACATAAGAGTTACATCGGATTCACGCAAGGCGCGAAGGACTATCACCTCGACAGATCAACAAACGAAAACTTCAAGACAGAAAGAAAGAAATGAGACTCAAGTTTAGAATATGGAGAGACTTGAGAATGGTGCGAGTTTCCTGACTAACTTAGAAGCTTTATTTTTACTGCTCGAAAACACCCTAATCATGGAAACGTGATATTATGATTTTCTATAATTAGAGAAATATATTCTCTAATCACCAACTCATCAAATCCGAGAACATTCCAAGAATACTATAATAAAATTTGCTGGAAATGGAAGAAATATTTGCGCAATATTTTCAACGTATTAAACATGGTAAACCATTTTCATTTTAGAAAAGATATTGCACAAAATATGGAATCTTTTCGTTCTTATCTCTTAAGAATTACACACAAATAATTTCATATATATTACGCGGTTGGGCCTTCTAGAGACTTCCACGTTGTCCATACGCGTTTTAGACAGTGCAGAGAAAAAATTAATCTGGACCAATTTTCGCCCATTTTTTCTCTTTCAAGTGTGACATTTCGAGTATGCATATTTCATTCACCCTTGATCCGTTGTGAGAATTTAAATAGTCAATTTTATATTAGTCGCGGGTAAAAACCCAAAAACGACGTTCAAAAGTTGACAAAAATCAACCTTTTAACTATATTTTCCAACAGCAACGAACAAATGTCTCCTATGATGATGGAGTATAGACTCATACTCAGCAACCATGGAACCATGTTAATAATATGAAGCACAATATAATAGAGATTTTATTTGATTTAGTGGTTTTTATATTTCATTAAATTTCTTACTTCACTCTCGAAAATAAAATATTTAGATGAGAACGAATACTTGTTCTAGCTCCATGTTTATTGAGAGACAAGGTAAATATGAAGAATGAGAAATTTAATATACAAGTTATTCAAATAAAAGAATGATTATGTAAAATAGATAATATATTAGAGTTGAAACAAAAATTTGTGAAAAATATAAATTTTCATATTCAATATCAAAAAAATGTTAAGAGATAATTTTTTTGGCAATTTGGACTGAACTGAAATTATAAAAAATCAATGAATTAAAATTTGATTACATTGGACTGAAATTGACTTAATTTTGTTTTATAAATACCATTCATAGGTACTGGAAAAAACACCCAGCAACATTTACAATAAGTGGAATTGACATCCAACTCAACAACCCTCTAGCAATAACTAATCTATTACAAGGATATCTAAATTACATGTCAACCAGACTGATCGTCTATACTATTATAAATAAGAGATCCAACAAAAACCATAACATCGCCCTCGGGGATATTATCCCGCTTCCCGCAAAAATCATGACTATTTGGCAGAGAGGAGCGTAGAACACATCAATCACTTCGCCAAATAGAGATTTTCAAAAACTGCAACACCACTTGATCCACGATCTATGTTGTGCAAACTGACAACACTTTGAAAAACATGCAGTAGATCTGAAGCTTCCAAATCAATGGAAAATACAGAAACACACGCAAAAGTATGAAAACACAATATGTACAACCAGATCAAGAATAAAACATCGACGTAAACTGTTAGTTAGTGGCCTAGTCCAAGTTGTTAATAAATACTCCCTCAGTCCCAACATTATATGCATGTTTACTTTTTCAAAGTCAAATTTGAAAAACTTTGACTCTAAATATGAGCTAATATATAATAAATATATCACGTGAGATCTTGTTAGATTCGTCTTAACATCTATTTTCTAAATATTAATGTTTTGGGAAATATACAAATATAACCCTATATAATTGAGAAAGATGAGATATAACCCTGAGATTTATATGGTTAGAATAATAATCTTATTGTACATTGTATATTTCTTCTATTCATTGGCCATATCTATTAACAACCAACTAATTAAAATGAATGATCATCATGAACACAATAATTTAATCTAATAGGTCGAAAAACAATACTAATGTATAATGATAAATCCATACTTATTTAATAACAATTTTTTATATAAAAATATCAATTTAAAAATTACTGTATTTCTATCTCATCATAATGGGAAGATAGGGAAAATAAAATTGAAAAAAAAAGTTTGAGTTTTTTGAATGGAGGGAGAGACGGAGGCTGGGAGGTTTTCAATATTCTGATTATATATAAGGCTTGAACTTGACTTAAACACGACGGGTTTAAATTCAAATTTCAGTAATGATTCGTTTGACAAACGCAAGTTTAAAATCTGGCTCAATTTGAAATGTTTAACTTCAATTAAAGTTATGCTCAAAGTTTAAGTTGTGCCATTTTAAATTCTTAATTCACTTCTCAAACTTTACATTATTTCACGCAACATTTAAGTTATATTTAAATCCCATTTAAAAAATCTAGCATCAAAGAGTACACTTTAAAACTCTTACTCCCTCCATCCTAGATTAAATGGTACACTCATTTGTTTTCTAGTTAATTTTTTTAAACTTTAATCATATATTTGATTAAGTATGCAAGTAACAATATTAATATTGCTTGTGATATTGTTAAATTTTTTTTAACAAATAATTTCTAAATACTAACATTTTTTACGTCATTATTACATGTAGTTAAAAATATTAAAAGTTTAAAATGTGCATAGAAAACAGTAAAAAAAATTGTGCAATTTAATACTAGATGGAATAGATGGTGTATAAAAGTGTACAACCACCATGATATGCCGTATACATAAGTACTTGGGTACTCCCTTTGGACAATTTCAATCCACACACTTTGACTTAATTTCAACAGTTGACTTGAAAAATGTTTGATTCTTAATATTTTTTATTGATGATAATTAAAACTTATGAAAAGTTGATATTTTAAAAATATATGTTATAACGAATCTAACAAAATATCACACAATAATCGTTATACTTATATACTAATTCAATTTTATGGTCAAAATTAACAAATTTAGATTAAATGAATAGTTAAATTGCAGGTTAAATTGGGACGGAAGGAGTAATAAGCATGTCAAAATATATTAGTCTGGCTCAAACGTTGAAATTTGACTTACTTTTTAAAAATAAAAATAAAAACACCCTTAGGTGGGAGGTTATTATTAGGTCCCCAACTTTAGAAGAAAAGGTAAATTAGTACAATCCGTTTGAAGACAAGAATGGCTAAGGCAACAGTAGTTGCCTTCAAAAGATAATATGAAACTAAAACTACAGTCTGAAACTATACATATATAATACAAAAGTGAATGAGAGATGCGATTCCAAAGCTAGTAATCTCCATCCCTCATGTTAAATACTAACTTTGGCCAGACATCTCCACATATGAAAAGTAGTCAAGCTTGAAAGGTGAAGGTTGCAGTAGTGTAGTATAGCAGTGAGTGAAAATCAAAACGCCTTTGGAAGTTTGAGAGGAGAATGAGCAGATTTGAGTAGTGTAGCAATGGATGAATCTGAAGCCTGAGAGGAGAAGGACCAGAATAGCAGAAGCAGTGTTTGCATTGAGTCTTAAGCTTGAGAGCAGTAAGTGCCGCCTCTTCATACACCTCAGATCTCTCATTTTGTAGATGAAACCTGAAAATAACAAAAGATGACATCAGCAGATGCTGGTTGCAATCCTAATATTTGGGACATCTTGCTTGTCTAATAGAAGAAGTCCCTTGACTTCCCGGGTCATCGAGTTAAAAGTAATGACTTTTTGTTCACTATGAACTACCAGTTTTGCCAACCTATCAGCTTGGCAATTAGCCTCTCTTTTGATATGGATGAATGAACAATTTGTTTCCAAGATCAAAGATTTGATTTGGAAATCAATATGATAAAGTTGCCAAGGGGCCTTTAAGGAATGATTAGCATAAGTGATTGCCAACAAACAATCAAATTCAATAATAAAAGGGGTGGAGAGAGACTTCCCTAGATTTAAACCTTCTTGAATTGCTAACAACTCCGCATGACGACTTGAAATTGCTCTTGTTCCTCTTATTTCAGCATGCACCATGTCCCCATTGGTGTCCCTGCACAGAATAGCTAGACCAGCAAGCATTTGTGGTGCCTTCCAGGAGGCATCTGTGTTTATCTTAATACCACAATTAGGCTTACACCATTTAATCACATTTATAGCCAGTTTGGGGGGGGGGGGGTGCTTTGGAACATGGATGAAGCCTTTTTCATACCATGTAAGATCATGATAGTTTTTTTAGTGAATTGGTTTGCAGAAAAAAACCAAGAACAAATTATCAGTAATTGTTTTTTTGATATGTTCCATGTTAGGTCTTTTGCCTTCATAGATGAGAGAGTTTCTTGATTTCCATACGATAAATTATATTTAAATGAAATTATTAAAATTTAGAATATTAAAAATATACGACAAATTAAAGAATATACGAAGTAATGCATTTTTTATATTAAGGAATATAATTATTAGTTGTAATTGTAATTAGATTATGTTTCCTTTTCCTTTTTTATATAGGTCTTCTGTACCTCCATATAATGTACCCCAAATAATGAATAAAATCAAACATTATTTTCATTATTTTCTATATGGTATTAGATTTTAAAATCCTGAAACACTAAAAATATTTTCTGCTGCCATAGCTGTCATCGTCGATCGATTAACAACCATGCGTCTCAACACGCGCCGCCGCCATCCGTTGCTACTCGCCACCAAACTACGAATGCTGCTGTCTCCTAACTGGTTGTCGCATTTTCCCTACAATTCCCGCCAACCGAATCTTCCCCACGAGTGAAACTCATGTGCCGATACGCTGATCTACACGCTGCCAAGCCGACTTGCTCCGATTTGATTTGCCGCCGATTCGCTCCCTATTTCTAGATCTCCGCTTGACGTTGCAGTCTCCAATCTCAGTTCCTGACCTCGTACGTGCCACATGTGTGATCCACGAACCGCCACCGTACGTCAAACTCCTGTCGCCGATCCTATTTGATCTGTCGTTGCTACTCTGTTCTGATCTGCTTTGATTTCTACCTTTGAATTTATATCCGTTACCCATCGCTGCCCACAATAACTGTTCACCGGCGCCGTTACTTTGCTGTTAGGATTTGCACCTGCGGCCTTCGGCTCCCCTACCCGATATGATTTCAGCCCTTCTGTATCTGACGATCAATGGAGTAAGACCCTTATTCATTTAATCAGTTACATTACCCTTCTGACCATGGGTCAAGTAAGCCTACTTTACCTTGGATTCTCGACTCGAGAGCCTCATATTACATGACTAGTAACAAAGGTTCTCTTACTGGCATTACTGCTGCTACCAATTCTATTAATGTTCTACTTCTTGATGAATCTGTGTCGTCTGCCACCCATTATGGTTCTATACGTTTTGGAGATACTACTCTTACCTATGTGCTTTACATACCTACCTTGCGATGTCATTTATTATCATGCTCTAGATTGTTATCTGCCTTAAAATGTCTAGATTTGTTTACTAAAAACTATTGCATTTTACAGAAAATCAGTACAAGGACTGTGATTGGCGTGGGTGAACAACATGGGGGTTATTGGCTTCTTCTGTTGGATGCGCGTTCAGTCATATATCCCGCATTCAGTTCCGACAATTGCTTTAGTTTTTGTATCTTCATTTGATTTATGACATCAACGTCTTGGGCATCCATCCTCTACGGTGTCGTCTTATGTTCCTACTCTTGATTTCAGCACAAATAATACTTTTATTCCTTACTTTGTGTGTCATAGAGCAAAATAGACTAGGCATAGTTTTCCTTTGAGTTCTTCAAATGCTAGTTCTTTGTTTGAATTAGTACATTGTGATGTTTGGGAGCCTTATAGTTCACCATCTTCTAGTGGTGCATTTTATTTTTAAACTGTAGCTGATGATTATTCCTGAGCTTTTTGGGTTTATTTATTAGTTTCTAAGTCAGATGTAGCTGCTAGATTCCTTGAATTTTGTGCTTTGATCAAGAATCAGTTTGGGCACTCTGTTTGTCGTGTCCGTGCTGATTATGATGCATAATTTTTGCCTTTGAGATCATACTTTGCTGAATCTGGGATTATTTTTAAGACATCTACGGTTAATACACCACAACAAAATGGTCGTGTTGAGCGCAAGCATCGTCATTTGTTACATGTGGCTCATGCTTTGCACTTTCAAGCTAATTTGCCAATTAATTTATGGGGAAAATGTGTTCTTACATATTTCATTAACTGGACACCAACAAAGGAAATCAATGTCCACACTCCTTTTGAGTTACTCCACAGACGCACTCCAAGTTACAAGCTTTTACAGGTATTTGGATTCTTATGCTTTGCTTCATACATTACTAGATTTTGTGACATATTTGATCCAAGAAGTCGTCGATATCTTTTCCTTGGGTATTCTGCCGGAAAGAAAGGCTATCGCCTTTTATGATTTAGAATCCCGCACCTTGTTTAACAGTCGGGATGCTAATTTTTATGAACACCAGTTTTTGTACGCTGTGAAATCTACCACTCCGCCATCGGTGCCTTCAGTGCATACTAGGGGCGTCACCAACTCACCGCCGGTATCACCACCTCTGATGTTGGACGCCACTCCGATGTCGGAAGCTTTACCGCTACTAAAATACTCACCGCCGACTGCAGCCTCCAACCCAGA
The DNA here is from genome assembly GCA_032355605.1 of Rubia tinctorum. Classification (NCBI taxonomy): domain Eukaryota; kingdom Viridiplantae; phylum Streptophyta; class Magnoliopsida; order Gentianales; family Rubiaceae; genus Rubia; species Rubia tinctorum. The sequence goes on from JAULKM010130164.1 coordinate 13,175, forward strand.
TTGTCGGCTTGCCCTGTCGCCGGCAGCGCCACCGCACGTGCCTCATGCACCGCCGTCTGCCTCCCCACACACCCCTCATGCACCGCCTAATGATCCACCGGCCTCACCTTCACCATTGGATGCAGCGTCTCTTCCGCCTAATTCTGCTTCACTGCCTACCTCGCATACTTCATCCCCGACGCCACCACCTGCGGCCGAGCTACCTGCTACCCGACAGAGTGTTCGCGATTGTCAACCTTGTACTTATTGGGAAGACTATATTTACTCATTTATAGATATTAAACCCCCCACTACTCCAATCACACATGCGCCGACACTATCCTCAGGTGTTTTTTATCATTTAGCTGATTTTGTAAATTGTGATAAATTTTCTAGTACGCATTCTAGAATTTTGGGTGCAGTAACTTCTAGTGCGGATCCCACCACTTACTCTGAGGCATCGAAGCATGCTCATTGGCGTGATGCTATGGCTGATGAGATTAATGCTCTTGAGCGCAAAAAGACATGGACCCTGGCTTCTCTACCCCTAGATAAGACTGCAACTGGATGCAAATGGGTTTATCATACCAAGTTCAAGTCTGATGGTATCATTGAACGTCACAAAACTCATCTGGTGGTTCTTGGAAAATGTGAGATAGAAGGAATTGACTATACTGTGACATTTTCCCCTGTTGCAAAGATGAGTTCGATTCATATGTTTTTATCAGTTGCAGTCATTCGTGGTTGGGAACTTCATCAAATAGATGTGCATAATGATTTTCTCCATGGTGATATGTATAATGAGGTGTTTATGCGCTCTTCACCTGGCTATCCTGCGCCTCCTGGACAGGTATGTCTCCTTCAAAAATCTCTTTATGGTCTTCAGCAAGCCCCTCACAATTGGTTTCCCAAATTGATTAAGGTTTTACGTGATTTTGTTTTGTTCAGAGTAAAGCAGAGTACTCTCTCTTTACTTTTTCTTGTGGCTCAGTTTCTATACATGTGCTTGTCAATGTGGATGATTTGGTTATTGCTAGTAGTTCTTTGTCGCTCATCTCTGAATTCAAGAAATACTTGAGCTCTTATTTTCACATGAAAGACCTTGGTACTCATTAGTATTTCTTGGGTATAGAGATTGCTAGAAGTCTAGATGGGATATTTCTTTCACAACGGAATTATACCATGGATATTTTATCTGACACAGGTTTATCGGCTTCTAAACTAACTGATTTTCTTATGGAGCAACAACATGATCTTGCGCGTGTTGAGGGCCCCATTTATGATGATCCTAACCAGTATCGGGGGCCTAGTTGGTCACCTCATTTATCTTACCATCACTTGGTCTAGGCTTAGCTATTCAGTTCATATGCTTGCTCAGTTTATGAAGTCTCCTTGTGTTCCTCACTGGCAAGCTGCGATTCGAGTTCTTCACTACTTGAAGAGTCATCATTGTCAAAGTTTATTTCTCTCTTCACGTAGTTAGTTATAGTTGACTTCTTATTGTGATTTTGATTGGGCTGCATGCCTTATTACATGACACTTTCTTTCTGGGTACTTTGTGATGATCGACGATTCTACGGATTCATGGAAGACCAAAAAGTAAGCTACGGTTTCTCGTTCTTCTGCTGAAGTAGAGCATCGTGCTATGGATGTTACTTTTTGTGAGTTGTTGTGACTTAAGTCTTTGCTTCGAGACTTAGGTGTGGTACATTCAGCTCCTATGCGACTGTTTTGTGACAATCAATCTGCTCTTCATATTGCGGTAACTCCAGTGTTCCATGAATGTACGAAGCATATAGATGTTGATTGTCATTTCGTCCGTAATTTTGTACAGTCTGGTACTATTGTTACTCATCATATCTGCACTTCTAATAAACTCGCAGACTTGTTCACTAAAGCTCTCAGACGGAATTAGTTTCATTCACTACTTGGCAAGTTGAGCATTTCTGATCCCCATGCTCCAACTTGAGGAGGAGTGTTAAGGAATATAAATATTACTTGCAATTGTAATTAGATTAGATTTCATTTTCCTTTTCTGTATAGGTATTTTGTACCTTTATTTAATGTACCCCAAATCATGAATAAAATCACACATTATTCTCATTCTTTTTTACATTTTATTTCATAACTTTTTTTTTAAAAAAAATTGACTTTACTAAGAGTAAATATATTATAATATGTATATATATGTGTATATATATACACTCCTATTTTTGAAGATTTATAGATTTACAATTCAAAAAAAATTAATTACAGTAATAATTCTTATATTACCAGGGATACAATTTTCACCATATCTCTAGTGTACAGTGTAATTTGCATTTTTATGAAATATACAAATATAAGTTTTAGTTAGTATATAAGTAATTCAGAGTAATATTATTAAATGAAACATTACCAGATTGTATATAGTTTTAACACAAATTCTTGTTTTAAACTGAGATTTCTGTGGTCTTGATTTTTTTTATTGATTTTTATTGAATATTTGGGGTTATATTACAGCTCCCCTTGCCTTTCCAAAGAAAACCACAATATAGAGTAGCACCAATAACATCAATACATTGCCCCTAAACTGTAGCCTAATCCTACTGAAAATATAAAATATTCCTCATATAGGGGATATCATCAAGATTATGAAATCATCCCAAAAACCTACCATGTGATTCCAAATAATAAATCTCCACCTCCTGTGTTAATTTATAAATGGCCAGACATGGTAGGGCAGAAGGCTAGATCACCGTTAAGTCCACCCTTTAAATTGTTAATACAATAGCGTTGAAAGATTCATCACTAGCCTTCCAGATAAATCGATCCTTTCGATGTTGTACTTATGAAACGTTCCCATAAATGAGTGAATTATAACTTCTTACATCTTCCAGCTGAAGGAAAATATATTACTTGATACTTCTTACATCTTCCAGCTTTCCAAATTCCACCTGAACAACTGAGTGCAGAACGGGAAGCACTGGATCCCTGTTCGAGCCTCCACCTGCAAATCAAACCCAAAATAGAAGAACATACACTTGTAGGAAAGAAATCAAAAATAGCAAATCAGTAGCATGTGCTGCAATTCTATAGAATCACGGTGGATCATAACTGAAACTTCTAATATTAGGAAACTGCTGTGCATCCAAAAGGATCAATCCTTTTGTTCTCGCATCTAAATTACACCAGTCAATTTTACTTGTTATGGGATGAGGATTCCAAATATGCCCCCTTTGGCAATTGAATCAGCCACACAATTAGATTCTCTGTGTATATGTTTCAGGGGAACACCCCCTCCCCGGAGCGAATCCCTAATGTGCCTACATTTATTATATAGTGCATATGGTGTTTTAAGAGGTTCCTCAATAAACGTAACATCATTTTTACAGTCAGATTCTATGGCAGAAAGGGAGACATTATGCTCAACTGCAAATTGAAGAGCCAACTCTATGCTAATAATTTTTGCTTCAAGAGCAGAACCAGCCCTTTTTTAACAAAGAAGGCAGCATTCATTTTGCCCTGCACATCTATGAAGATCACTCCATGTGAGGACATTTTAGCCGTTTTAAAACTTGCATCTACATTACATTTGAATCCTAAATTAGGAGGTTTCCAGGTACAGACAGTAGGTTTCCTCTTTGATTTATGATGACTTGAATGTATTAACCATGTTGGAGTCCAGAAATTGTCCAGGGGGAAAGATATTTCAAAGGAAAAGCATGGGAAATAGAGAATAAAAGATGTTTGACATTTGAAACAATGGAAGAAGAAGCACATTGTGAATTATCATAGATAAATGAGTTTTTTTACTTTCTACAGCTCCCAGAAAGTGCATATAGCAAGAATCATAATTATGTTACTATGGAATCTGGTAATAGTAGGGTTATTGATATAAAAAGATAATCTATTCCATATAGAAGAGAAATATCTCCGTGGAATCGCCATTAAAGTATGAACCTGATTCCAAATGTCTAAAGCAAAGTGACACTGATTGTAAAAATGTTCAAGTGAATCTGAATTTTCACACTTCCAACATTTTGATGGCAAATTGAAACCAAATATCATGAGAATGTCATCAAAAGGGAGAAGATTGTTTATTATTCTCCAGATGAAAAATGATAATTTACCTGGGATGAAGTTTTTCCAAATCCTATGCAGAGATGATCTGTTAGCTCTTGTTGCCCGTAATTTGTTGTAAGATGATTTGATTGTGAAATTTCCATCCACAGCAGGTTTCCAAATCAAGCTGTCTCTGTAGATTGGATTAAGGTTGATAGCCTGCAACATAGACATAATATTGGTAGCCAAATATGGCTCTAGAATAGGGATCAAGTGAGCTCTACACTTTATCACCTTTGCTAGGGAATAGTCAGGGAAAGGAACAGAAATAATTGGCCATTTGTAGTACAAAGCACCTTCCCCTGACCAATTCCCATTCCATAAACTGCATTCCCCATTTCCCGGATTGATCATAGAATTATCATTACAGAATTCAGTGATAGAGCTTATTATATTCCAGAGAGGACAAGGCCTAGATGACTCTGGAAGAGACCATAAGAAGGAAGTCCAAATGGTATCATTCAATTGTAGTTCCACCATAACTTACAAGAAAATGCCCTAATAAATATGTGTAGATTCCTAATACCTAGACCATTCTCAGCTGTAGGGAATTAAATTTTTTCCTAAGATCTCCAAACCCTTTTGTTTCCAGTTTCAGTTGAACCTCAGAGAAAAGTAGCTGCCTTTTTCTCCATCTTTCTTATTACGATTTATGGGGGATAACCGTAGCAAAGATGTGCAGTGGGAGAGATAGAATACATGATCTAATTAGTACCAGTTTACCTGCCTAGGAGAGCCATCTATTTTTCCAGTTGTTCAATTTAATATCAATATGTTCTATGACATCATGGTAGTTAGATGATATGTTCCTACCAGTGAAGATAGGAACTCCCAAGTATTTAAAAGGTAAGGATCCCTTTTTCATACCAAGTATAGTTCTAACCTGTCTATGTTGAGCTCTGACAACCCTATTACCCAGAAGGTATACACTCTTATGATAGTTAATCACCCGACCCGAAGCAGTTTGAAAAGCATCTGGAAATTTCCTCATTGCTCTCAGGTTTTTTCTCCACTCCTCAGAAAGATTGAAGTGTCATCTGCATATATCATATGGGTAACCTTAGAGGCATTTGCAGTAGTGAAGAAGTACTGCAAGTGACCATTAGGGAAATATGCTTTGAGTGATATTGAGAATGTTTCTGACAGAATGTTGTACAGGAAAGGTGACAATGGATCACCCTGTTTAATTCCCCTACTAGCTTTGAAGAAACCTAGGGGAACTCCATTAAACAGAACATAAAAGGAGGCTGATGAAATATTCCCTAAGACCAACCTTACTAGTTTACCTGAGAACACAAACCTAAGAAGCACTGAATTCAAAAAACCCCATGAAACCATATCAAAAGTCTTATGCATATCCAATTTCAGCATCAGATTATTGTTTTGACATTTAGAATTTAGAAATCTAACCATTTGCTGCATTTGAATAACATTATCAGCTATATCCCTATTTTGCATGAAAGCTGTCTGCTCCTCTGAGATTAGATCCTTCCTACAAGGTCTTAATCTTTCCATTAACAGTTTTGAGAAGATTTTTTTAAAAAATAGGATAAACTAATTGGCTTATAATCAGCAAAGGATTCTGGATTTTTTTTTGGAATCCAAGTGGCTGAGATGGCCTTTGGGATAGAAAGACCTGAGAGAAACTTATTCACAGCTTCTAAAAGGTCAAACTTAATAGTCTCCCAAGAAAAAGTAAAGAACTTTGTTGGGAATCCATCAGGTCCCGGGGCACTATCTTAATTGGAATGGAACACAACATCCATTACCTCATCTAGGGTTATGAGCCTTAGTAAATCACTGTTGACTACAGTGGAGATGACATGAGGAATGGAATGAAGGAAAATGTTGAGAAAAGTAGCAGAAGGATCTAACTGAGTCTGAGTAAGTAGATTCTTGAAAAAATTAACTCATTCTGTGGATATTTCATCCTGATTTGTCAGCCACACACCTGAGCTACTTTTAACTTTAGTTATCAATGTTCTAGACCTTTTTTCTTTATTAGCCATATGGAATAAAATAGTGTTGTTATCCCCAAGTTTCAGCCATTTGACCTTAGACTTTTGCTGCCAGAACATGGATTCTTCTTTTAAGGCTCTAAGCAAAAGTGCTTTAGCCCAATTAAGATTACAATGATTCTGCTCATTGTCTAGCAATAGAAGATCATTTTTAGCTTGGCAAACATTATGTTCAGCTTTTTTAATGTTATCATTAATGTTTCCAAAACACATCTTATTCCATTGTTTCAGACATGATTTAAGTCTCCTAAGTTTAAAACTGAAAAGTTCCATACCATTAAGATGGCAAGGGATATTCCAGTTTTGTTC
>JAULKM010130173.1:0-19582 GCA_032355605.1 Rubia tinctorum
TGCAAGAGTTGTCATTTTAGACTGCTTGATTCAAGGCTAATAAAAAAGGACCATTCCCTGTTGATACATCTTGCAAGTCCTCTTTAGTGGTAGAAGGCGTCTCGAGTTTGAGCCTTAAACAAAGCCAGGATTCCTTCTTCTAATGGTCACATATTAAGAACCTGAATACACTCACAAATAAGTTATTGAATATTATTTTTTTAACAACAATTTAGGTAAAGAATTCCGATTACTTTGTATTAGATTTTAAAAATTCATCAACTTGATTATTTATGTGATTGGTACTTTTGGAGCATATTATATTTCTTTTGAAAGTGATCGTTCACATATTCCGCATGCATATTACATGCTATAAATCCGTGAAGATAACTTGCAATAATATTTAATCATGTACCTTTTTTACCATCTCAGCATAATGTGCAATATTCATCTTTTGGTTTGTTCATCAAGGTAGTTTTGAAGCATTCTTGCTTGACTAAATCTGTGATGATAGTCTTGTATCTTTTAGTTTTGCAAGAGTTGTCATTTTGGACTGCTTGATTTAAGGCCATTCCAAAGGGATCATTCGGTGTTAATACCTCCATAAGTTCTTTTTGTAGTAGCAGGCATCTTGAGCATGAGCCTTTCAACAAAGCCAGGATTCCTTGTTTTAATGGTAACATAATAAGAATCTGAATAGACTCACAAATAAGTTTTTTAACAAAAATTGAGATAAAGAATCCATATTACTTTGTATTAGACTTTGAAAATTCGTCAACTTGTTTATTTACGTGATTGGCACTTTTAGAGCATATTAGATTTCTTTTCCTAGTGATCGTGCACATATTTTTCATACATATCGCAATGCTATAATTCTGGGAATATAACTTGCAATAATGTCTAGTCATGTAACTTTTTTACCATCCCAGTATAATATGCAGTATTCATCTTTTGTTTTGTTGATCATGGTAGTTTTGAAGAATTCTTGGTTGAGTAAATCCGCGGTGATAGTCTAGGATCTTTTAGCTTTGCAAGAGTTGTCATTTTGAACTGCTTAATTGAAGGCCATTCCAAAAGGACCATTCGGTGTTGATACCTCTTGCAAGTACTCTTAAGTGGTAGCAAGCATCTCAAGCTTGAACCATTAAACAAAGCCAAAATTCCTTCTTGTAATGGTCACATATTAAGAACTTGAATAGACTCATAAATAAGTTATTGAATATTACATTTTTCAACAATGGTTTAGGTAGAGAATCCTGATTACTTTGTATTAGATTTTAAAAATTCTTCAACTTCATTATTTACATTATTGGCACTTTTAGAGTAATTAGATTTATTTTTCTTGTGATCATGCACACATTTCGCATGTATATCACATGCTTAATTCCTCAAATATAACTTGCAATAATTTCTAGTCATATAACTTTTTTACCATCTCAGCATAATGTGTAATATTCATCTTTAATTTGTTCATCGAGGTAGTTTTGAAGCATTCTTTCTTCACTAAATCCATGATGATAGACTTGTATCTTTTAGGTTTGCAAGAGTTGTCATTTTGGACTGCTTGATTCAAGGCCGTTCAAAAAGGACCATTCGGTGTTGATACATCCTGCAAGTCCTCTTTTGTGGTAGAAGGCGTCTCGAGTTTGAGCCTTTTAACAAAGCCAGGATTCCTTCTTCTAATGGTCACATATTAAGAACCTGAATAGACTCACAAATAATTTATTGAATATTACTTTTTTGACAACAATTTAGGTAAAGAATCTCGATTACTTTGTATTAGATTTTGAAAATTCATCAACTTGACTATTTACGTGATTGGCAATTTTAGAGTATATTAGATTTCTTTTGCTAGTGATCGTGCACATATATTGCATGCATATCACATGCTATAATTCCGTGAAGATAACTTGCAATAATTTCTAGTCATGTAACTTTTTTACCATCTCAGCATAATGCAATATTCATCTTTTGGTTTGTTCATCGAGGTAGTTTTGAAGAATTGTTGCTTGACTAAATCTGTGATGATAGTCTTGTATCTTTTGTGTTTGCAAGAGTTGTAATTTTTAGACTGCTTGATTTAAGGCCATTCTAAAAGGATCATTCAGTGTTGATACCTCCTGTAAGTCCTCTTTTGTGGTAGCTGGCGACTCAAGCTTGAGCCTTCCAACGAAGCCAGGATTCCTTGTTTTAATGGTCACATAATAAGAAACTGAATAGACTCACAAATAAGTTTTTTTACAAAAATTTAGGTAAAGAATCCTAGTTACTTTGCATTAGATTTTGAAAATTCATCAACTTGATTATTTACATGATGACACTTTTTGAGCATATTAGATTTTTTTTGCAAGTGATCGTGAACATATTTCACGTGCATATCACATGCTATAATTTCCGGGCATAAAACTTGCAATAATTTCTAGTCTTGTAACTTTTAACCATCTCAGAATAATGTGCAATATTTATCTTTTGTTTTGTTCATCGTGGTAGGTTTGAAGCATTCTTGCTTGAGTAAATCTGTGATGATAGTCTTGATCTTTTAGCTTTGCAAGAGTTTTCATTTAAGACTGCTTGATTTAAGGCCATTACAAAAGGACCATTCGGTGTTATACCTCCTGTAAGTCCTCTTTAGTGGTAAGAGGCGTCTCAAACTTGAACCTTTTAACGAAGCCATGATTTTTTCTTTTAATGGTCACATAATAAGAACATGAATAGACTCACAAATAAATTATTAAATATTACTTTTTTAACAACAATTTAGGTAAAGACTCCCGATTGCTTTGTATTAGATTTTGAAAAATCATCAACTATATTATTTACGTTATTGCCTCTTTTCGTGCATATTAGATTGTTTTTTGCAAGTGATCGTGCATATATTTCGCATGCATATCACATGCTTTAATTTCTTGGCATATAACTTGCAATAATTTCTAGTCATATGACTTTGTTATCATCTCAGCATAATGTGCAACATTTATCTTTTGTTTTGTTCATTGTCATAGTTTTAAAGCATTCTTGGTTGAGTAAATCCTTGATGATAGTCTTGTACTTTTTTGCTTTGCTAGAGTTGTCATTTTGGACTGCGTGATTTAAGGCTAATCCAAAAGGACCATTCGGTGTTGATACCTCATGCAAGTCCTCTTTCGTGGTAGAGGGAGTATCGAGCATGAACCTTTTAATGAAGCCAGGATTCCTTCTTTTAATGGTCACATATAAGAACCTGAATAGACTCACAAATAAGTTATTGAATATTACTATTTTTTAATAATAATTTTGTTTAAAATCCCTATTACTTTGTACTAGATTTTGAAAATTCATGAACTTGATCATTTACGTGTTTGGCACTTTTTGGCATATTATATTTATTTTGCAAGTGATCGCGAATATATTTCGCGTGCATATCACATGCTATAATTTTTGGCAATAAAACTTGCAATAATTTCTAATCATGTAACTTTTTAACCATCTCAGAATAATGTTATATATCCATCTTTTGTTTTGTTCATCTTGGTAGTTTTGAAGCATTCTTGTTTGAGTAAATTTGTGATGATAGTCATGGATCTTTTAGCTTTGCAAGAGTTATCATTTAAGACTGCTTGATTTAAGGCCATTACAAAAGGACCATTCGGTGTTGATACCTCCTACAAGTACTCTTTAGTTGTAGAAGGCAACTCAAGCTTGAGCCTTTTAACGAAGCCATGATTCCTTCTTTTAATGGTCACATAATAAGAACATGAATAGACTCACAAATAAGTTATTTAATATTACTATTTTTTAACAACAGTTTAAGTGAAAAATCTCTATTACTTTGTATTAGATTTTGAAAATTCATCAACTAGGTTATTTACGTTATTGCCTCTTTTTGTGAATATTAGATTGTTTTTTGCTAGTGATCGTGCATATATTTTGCATGCATATCACATGCTATAATTTATGGGCATATAACTTGCAATAATTTCTAGTCATATAACTTTTTTATCATCTCAGAATAATGTGCAATAGTCATCCTTTGTTTTGTTCATTGTGGTAGTTTTGAAGCATTATTGGTTGAGTAAATCAATGATGATAGTATGGTATCTTTTAACTTTGCAAGAGTTTTCATTTTGGACCGCTTGATTTAAGGCCATTCCAAAAATATCATTCTTTGTGGATACCTTCTGGAAGTCCTCTTTAGTGGTAGAAGGCGTCTCGAGCTGGAGCCTTTTAACGAAGCCAAGATTCCTTTTTTTTAATGGTCACATGATAAGAACCTAAATAGACTCACAAATAAGTTATTAAATATTACTATTTTAAACAAAAATTTAGGTAAAGAATCCCAATTACTTTGTATTAGATTTTGAAAATTCATCAACTTTATTATTTACGTGATTAGCACTTTCGAGCATATTACATATTTTTTACTAGTGATCGTGCATATATTTTTCATGCATATAACATGCATATCACATCCTTATCACATCCTATAATTCAGGGAATATAACTTGCAACAATTTTTAGTCATGTAATGTAACTTTTTTACCATCTCATCATAACATGCAATATTCATCTTTTATTTTGTTCACCATGGTAGTTTTGAAGCATTCTTGTTTGAGTAAATCCGTGATGATAGTCTTGGATCTCTTATCTTTGCAAGAGTTGTCTTTTTGGACCGCTTGATTTAAGGCCATTCCAAAAGGACCATTCGGTGTTGATACGTCCTGCAAGTCCTCTTTAGTGGTAGAAGGTGCCTCGAGATTGGGCCTATTAACGAGGCCAGTATTCCTTGTTTTAATGGTAACATAATAAGAACCTGAGTGGACTCACAAATAAGTTGTTGAATATTACTATTTTGAACAATAATTTAGGTAAATAATCCCTATTACTTTGTATTATATTTTGAAAATTCATCAACTTGATTATTTACTTGATTGGCACTTTTTGAGCATATCAAAAAAAAATTCTAGTGATCGTGCATATATTTCGCATGCATATCACATGCTATAATTCCGGGAATATAACTTGCAATAATTTGTAGTCATGTAACTTTTTTACCATCTCAGCATACTGTGCAATATTCATCTTTTATTTTGTCCATCATTGTAGTTTTGAAGCATTCTTGCTTGAGTAAAACCGTGATGATAGTCTTGGATCTTTTAGCTTTGCAAGAGTTTTCATTTAGGACTGCTTGATTTAAGTCCATTCCAAAAGGACCGTTCGGTGTTGATACCTCATGCAAGTCCTCTTTAGTGATAGCAGGCGTCTTGAGCATGAGCCTTTTAACGAAGCCACGATTCCTTCTTTTAATGGTCGCAAAATAAGAACCTGACAAATAAGTTATTGAATATTACTGTTTTTAACAATAATTTGAGTAAAAAATCCCTATTACTTTGTTCTAGATTTTGAAAATTCATGAGCTAGATTATTCCCGTGATTAGCACTTTTCGAGCATATTAGATTTTTTTTTTGCTAGTTATCGTGCATATATTTTGCATGCATATCACATGATATAATTTCTAGGCCTATAACTTGCAATAATTTCTAGTCATATAACTTTTTTATCATCTCAGCATAATGTGCGATATTCATCTTTTGGTTTGTTCATAGAGGTAGTTTTGAAGTATACTTGCTTGAATAAATATGTGATGATAGTCTTGGATCTTTCAGCTTTGCAATAGTCATCATTTTTGGACCTCTTGATTTTACGCCATTCCAAAAGGACCATTCAGTGTTGATACCTGATGAAAGTCTTCTTTAGTGGTAGTCGGCGTCTCTATCTTGAGCCTTTTAACGAAGACAATATTCCTTCTTTTAATGGTCACATGATAAGAACCTGAATAGACTCACGAATAATTTATTGAATATTACTATTTTTAACAACAATTTAGGTATAGAATCCCGATTACTTTGTATTAGATTTTGAAAATTCCTCAACTTGATTATTCATGTGATTGGCACTTTTCGCTCATATTATAATATTTTTACTAGTGATCAAGCACATATTTTGCATGCATATCACATGCTATAATTTTCGGGCACATAACTTCAAACAATTTCTAGTCATGTAACTTTTTTATCATCTCAGCATAACGTGCAATATTCATCTTTTGTTTTGTTCATTATGGTAGTTTTGGAGCATTGTTGCTTGAGTAAATCCATTATGATAGTCTTGTATCTTTTAAATTTTCAAGAGTTGTCATTTTTACCGCTTGATTTAAGGTCATTCCAAAGGGACCATTCGGTGTTGATACCTTCTGCAAATCCTCTTTAGTGGTAGAAGGTGTCTAAAGCTTGGACCTTTTAACAAAGACAATATTTTTTGTTTTAATGGTCACATGATAAGAACCTGAATAGACTCGCAAATAAGTTATTGAATATTACTATTTTTTGACAACAATTTAGGTTAAGAATCCCTATTACTTTGTATTATATTTTGAAGATTCATCAACTTGATTATTTACATGATTGGAACATTTCGAGCATAATATTTTTTTGGCTAGTGATCATGCATATATTTCCCATGCATATCACATGCTATAATTGCTTGCATATAACTTGCAATAATGTCTAGTCATGTAACTTTTTTACCATCTCAGCATAATGTGCAATATTCATCTTTTGTTTTGTTCATCATTGTAATTTTGAAGCATTCTTGCTTGAGTAAATCCATGATGATAGTCTTGGATCTTTTAGCTTTGCAAGAGTTGTCATTTTGGACTGCTTGTTTTAAGGCCAATCCAAAAGTACCATTCGGTGTTGATACCTCCTGCAACTCCTCTCTAGTGGAAGTAGGCGTCTCGAGCTTGAGCCTTTTAACAAACCCAAGATTTCTTCTTTTAATGGTCACATAATAAGAACCTTAATAGACTCACAAATAAGTTATTGAGTATTACTATTTTTTAACAATAATTTGGATAAAAAATATCTATTACTTTGCACTAGATTTTGAAAATTCATGTACCATATTATTTACATTATTGCTTTTTTCGAGAATATTAGTTTTTTTCCAGTGATCGTGCATATATTTTGCGTGCATATGAAATGCTATAACTTGCAGGTATATAACTTGCAATAATTTCTAGTCATGTAACTTTTTTACCATCTCAAAATAATGTGCAATATTCATCTTTTGTTTTGTTCATTGTGGTAGTTTTGAAGAATTCTTACTTGAGTAAATCTGTGATGATAGTCTTGTATCTTTTAACTTTGCAAGAGTTGTCATTTTGGACAGCTTGATTTAAGGCCTTTCCAAAAGGACCATTTGATGTTGATACCTCCTGCAAGTCCTCTTTAGTGGTAGAGGGTGTCTCGCGCTTGGGCCTTTTAACGAACCCAGTATTCCTTCTTTTAATGGTCAAATAATAAGAACTAGAATAGACTCACAAATATGTTATTTAATATTACTATTTTTAATAACAATTTAGGTAAAGAATCTCTATTACTTTGTATTAGATTTTGAAAATTCATCAACTTGATTATTTACGTGATTGGCACTTTTCGAGCATAGTAGATTTTTTTTGCTAGTGATCGTGCATATATTTCGCATGCATATCACATGCTATAATTTATGGCCATATAACTTGCAATAATTTCTAGAAATATAGCTTTTTTATCATCTCAGCATAATATGCAATATTCATCTTTTATCTTGTTGATCGAGGTAGTTTTGAAGCATACCTCCTTGAGTAAATCCCTGATAATAGTCTTGTATCTTTTATCTTTGCAAGAGTTGTCATTTTTGACTGCTTGATTTAAGGCCATTCCAAAAGGACCATTCGGTTTTGATACCTCATGCAAGTCCTCTTTAGGGGTAGAAGGCGTCTCGAGCTTGAGCCTTTTAACGGAGCCAGTATTCGTTCTTTTAATGGCTACATAATAAGAACTTGAATAGACTCACAAATAAGTTATTAAATATTACTATTTTTTAACAACAATTTAGGTAAACAATCCCCATTTTTTGTATTATATTTTGAAAATTCACCAACTTGATTATTTACGTCATTGGTACTTTCAAACATATTGGATTTTTTGTTAGTGATCGTGCATATATTTCGCATGCGTATCACATGCTATAATTTATGGCCATATAACTTGCAATAATTTCTAGAAATATAACTTTTTTATCATCTCAGCATAATTTGCAATATTCATCTTTTGTTTTGTTCATAGAGGTAGTTTTGAAGCATACTTGCTTGAGTAAATTTGTGATGATAGTCTTGGATCTTTCAGCTTTGCAAGAGTTGACATTTTGGACTTCTTGATTTAATGTCATTCCAAAAGGACCATTCGGTGTTGATATCTAATGCAAGTCCTCTTTAGTGGTAGTCGACGTCTCTAGCTTGAGCCTTTTAACGAAGCCAGGATTCCTTCTTTTAATGGTCACATAATAAGAACCTAAATAGACTCACAAATAAGTTATTGAAAATTACTATTTTCGAACAGCAATTTAGGTAAAAAAATCTTTATTACTTTGTATTAGATTTTGAAAATTCATCAACTAGATTATTCACGTGATTGGCTCTTTTCATTCAGGTGCAGTGAAAGTTTTCTTATATGTTCAACCGATGCTTTTGCGGACATAATCAATCAAGTCTTGGTTTTAACAACCAATCCCTTGGGTCATCAACAAACACAAATACCCAACCCATTCTTTTTATTTTTGATTGGAAAAGAAGTACATGTATCTTATAAACACAAATGGGGACATGATTAGAGAAGATTATGTATGGAACAAAAATTTACGCATAAACATATAGAGAAGATCAAAATTAATCTCGCACTTACATTGGAAATAGGGACATGATTGTTTGGTTTACTTGCTCACACTTACAAAATTCATTGAGGTCACTCCACAATGCAATGATGTCACAATTTCTACCAAATACACATTCATTTCCAAAAATGTGTACGTGGAGTAATGTTGGTCTGCGTTCATCCAAATGAACAAAACATGGATGAATGGAGGAGAAGGATTTTCCATTAGTACCCTTTTGATTGGGGTTTTTGTGATGTTAGCCATCGGGGTTATTTTTTTTATCTTTGACCGGCTGACTTTAAACTGACCATCTTTTATAGGATTAACATGGATTAAACGATGAGGCCAGAGAAGGAAAATTCCTTGAGCGGTTCCAACCTTCCTATAATCACCTTGACATTGTGCACCAAGGTTTTCTCCACTGTTACCCTTTCGATTCCGTTCCCGATTGAAATAGAATGATGATGTCACATCGATTTATAGAAAATGCCATCGGTAACATGGAGTAGGGATGCACTATCTCCAACCTCTATGAATAGTTAACATAGTTGGGAACCCTACATGAAATACACAATGTCAAGTTCATCGAACATCATAGTAAAGCATACTATTCTCAAATAAATTATATGTACCTTTTTAGGAGAATCTTCAATTTCCGCCCTAGATAATAATTTGTCTTGGATCACCTTAATATTTTCCAGAGAGTGGTGAGATCTTGTTGATGGGGGCTCCCAAATAGGTGTTAGATCATTTAGATTGTCTTCCAATTGAAGACCAGCATGTGGCACTAACTTGCAGATCAAGATTTCTTGTTGCTCTAATCTCTTGTCCCAGAGAAAGGCCTCTTTTTGAAAAGAGTAGAGCCTTGAAGGATTTGCCTTATGATACGAGTGTGCAATGCTGAAAGTATCCCTCTGTGTCAAGAACAACCCCACCCCCTTGTGCGACTTGGGTGGTCGATTTTTCCTGTAGCCTCCGCTAAAATGTCGTGCTTACCAATAGGGATGAAGTTTCATTCATTATGATCTTGATTTAATTTCTCCTAGTTTAAGAACATATAAAACATTATTATTAAAAAATATAGCATTGCATACAAAGGATGGAAAAAAGCATATTAGTATATAACCCTAAAACCTCATTTGTACCACTTTTTGCGCTAGTTGAGCCACCTCGTCCTTTTCATATTGACCCTTCTTGTTTAGTTGAGCCTTTAAGAAGGGATCACATCAGTCAATTTGGTCGACATCCAATGGAAGAATCGATGCCCTAGCTCGTTCCTCAATCATCCCCCCCATCATTGCA
The DNA here is from genome assembly GCA_032355605.1 of Rubia tinctorum. Taxonomy (NCBI): domain Eukaryota; kingdom Viridiplantae; phylum Streptophyta; class Magnoliopsida; order Gentianales; family Rubiaceae; genus Rubia; species Rubia tinctorum. The sequence goes on from JAULKM010130173.1 coordinate 10,013, forward strand.
ACTATAACATCTCGTTCAAATTGCTCCTTGATAAAACCAAGAGCCGCTAATCCATAACCACTGCAACTCTTCCAATGTGGAATTAAGTTCATCTTTGTGAATATTTTTTTATCATCTCTGGTACCCTACAAGAAATGGGCGAATAAATGTTGCATGAACACTAAAAAACCTAAAGATAAGCCATTGGTTTTTTTAGTACTAACCTTTTTCTAATTTTCTAGAGCCCTTATCTTGTGGATCTCCCAAATCTCCAGTCATATGTGCATATATGTTAGCCATGGACGATCACCCTTTCTATTTGACAAGATCAAATCTCTAGTTAATGTGTGCATGTGTTCCCACCCACTTTTCGATTACATAAACATGGTCATTTTCCTTAAGTCATCCATATTTGGGACATATATTTCAAAGGGCCTCTATCGTGACATGTAATGGCCAATTCAACTAAGATTTCAATTTGTTTTATTCGAAAAAGAAGGGATTGCTTAGACACTACCCAGAAACCCCCCCCCCCCTCCTCTCTAGCAATAGTTTTTTGGCACTGATTTTTAAAAACCGGTATCCAAATAAAATTAGCATCGGCTTTTTTGAAATCCACACCATTTTTTTAAAACCACTGTTAAATTAACAACGGTTTTGGCACTGATTTTTCAAAAAACACATGTAACGTTAGAAACACGGGGATAAATATTTTTAAAATTCAATCTTCCCGCCAGAAATTTTTTTAAAATTGAAAAAAATTAAAAAAAATTGAAAATGTCATGGATGCTGTGCAGCTGAGCGCAGTCACTCTTAGCGAAATTTTTATAAAATTTAAATCTTCCCACCAAAAAAATTCAATCTTACCACCAAAAATTTGTAGAAAATTTTTAAAAATTCACCAAGATTTTGATTTTTTTAAAAAAAATTCATGGCCTAGGCCCAACAGCTCTAATCTAAAAGAATATAAAATATTTAGCACTAGTTTTCTTAAAATTTGTGGTAAAACCGGCATTAAATTTTTAAAAATTCCATCTACCCGCCAAAATTTCAAAAATATCATGAGATTGGCGCAGCCGTTCTAAGCTAAATTATTTTGTCCTTGACTTTCAAAATGGTTCACTTATTTTGTTGACTTAAACTATAACTAGGTTGACTTAAACTATAACTAGGTTGATTTAAATTAATCAACGATTAACCTTTATTGACCTAATGTAAATAATAATATAAATTTTTAACAACAAAAATCAGGTATTTTGGAGCAATAGATAATGGGGAAACACAAATTTGACCCACGGTGTAATTTTCCAAAATTGTGTACAAATAATCAATGTTGACTTTGGGGGCCCTTCCACTCATCCATACATGCCCAAATAGCAAAGTTGCAATCGTATATTATTCAATTGAATTTTGGTGTCTCCAATTTCATGAATTGACAATTCAAATTTTTAGGAGGGACCTAAGTGCAGAAAGTAAAACTTTAATCGTAACTCCAAATCAAAATCTGCTCGAACGTGGTGCTTCCCTATACACCCCAGTTTTATTTTCCAAATACGTAACGGAATATTTATCATCGATCGGGCGAACATATCTGTAATTATTTCCTTTTTTCTTTCTTACTTTTATGTAATCAACTCTAAATTACTCTAGAACATCTACTAGCGCTTTCCAACATTTCACCAAAAAATTATTATTTATTATTTTTATATTGAGGTAATAATAACAAAAGTCATGTAGTTTGGAGCAATGGATAATGGAGAAACACAATTTTGGGCCATGGTATAATTTTCCAAACTTGTGTACAAATAATCAATGTTGACTTTCGAGGCCCTTCCGTTCACCCATACATGCCCAAATCTCAAAGACACAATAGTATATTATTCAATTGCATTTTTGTGTCACCAATTTCGTGATTCGACAACTCCAAATTTCTTGGAGGGATCTACGTGCAAAATGTAAAAACTTTTCTCGCAACTCCAAATTGAAATCCACTCGAATGTGATAATTCCATTCATACCCCCATTTTTTCCAAGTTCTTAACTGAATATTTATCATTAATCGGGCACAAGAACATATGCTTAATCCTTTCCGATTTTTCTTTCTTCAGAATATCTACTAGTGCTTTCCCACAATTTACCAAAAACATATATTATTTAAAAAAATTATATTTAGGAAAGAATAACAAAAATCATGTATTTTGGAGCAATGGATAATGAGGAAACGCAATTTTAGGCCACACTGTAATTTTTCAAAATTGTGTACAAGTAATCAACGTTGACTTTCGAGGCTCTTCCATTCACCCTTACATGCCCAAATCGCAAAGTCGCAGTCGTTTATTATTTTATTGAATTTTGGTGTTGCCAATTTTGGGATTCGACAATTTTAAATTTCTTGGAGGGACCTAAGTACAAAAACATAAAAACTTTACTCGTAACTCAAAATTGAAATCCGCTCGAACATGATACCTCCCTATAAACCCCCATTTTATTTTCCTAATCCGTAACGGAATATTTATCATCAATCGGGAACAAGAACATATCTGTAATCCTTTCTGGTTTCTCTTCCTTACTTCTAAGTAATCAACTCTAAGTTACTCTAAACCATCTACTGGCGCTCTCCCACAATTCACCAAAAAAATATATTACTTAATATTTTTATATCTAGGTAAGAATAACAAAAATCGTGTAGTTTGGAGCAATGGATAATGGGAAAACACAATCTTGTGCTACAGTGTAATTTTCCAAAAGTGTGTACAAGTAATCAATGTTGACTTTTAAGTCCCTTCCATGCACCCATACATGCCCAAATCGCAAAGTCGCAATCGTATATTGTTCAATTAAATTTTGCTGTCGCCAATTTTATGATTCAACAATTCCAAATTTCTTGGATAGACCTAAGTACAAAAAGTAAAAACTTTACTCGTAACCTTAAATTGAAATCCGCTTGAACGTGATATTTCCCTATACACCCCCATTTTATTTTTCAAATATGTAACCGAAATTTATCATCGATCGGGCATAATAATTTGCTAAATAAAAACACAAATATTCACTTAATAAATAAAAAAATACAATTATCCTCATCCTAGTTAGTTAGAATAGTTTGAATATTTCGATTTAAAAATATAATTTTAAAAAAAATATTTATATAATTATGAATATATACTTAATATATTAATCAATATATTATTTATAATTAATAATAATTTTACAAAATTATTTTTAGCTTTATGGTACTCTCAAAGTATTAAAATTGTGTATTTATTAGTTTATGGTACTTTAAAAGTATTTATTAGTATCTTCTATTTTGCTCAGCCGTCACCCTCTCCCATTCAGCCATCACTATTATCCCTCCTTCCACCTTCACACTACCCTCCACCACCAGCCTCTGTCATCAGCTCTCCGCCATTGGCACTCCACCACCGGCCCTCCGCCACCGCCCTCCACCATTGGCCATCCACCATCGGCCTTCCACCACCGCCTTCCACCATCGGCCCACCACCCTCCACCACTGCTCTCCAAAATCGCCCTCCGCCATCATCCCTCCATCATTGGCATACTACAAGTGGGTCGCTGGAGAGCTTGCTCAAATAAGGAAGCGCATTTGGAAGTTGGAGCGAAGTCAACGCGTTAAGAGCGTCACTGCATATCTTCTACGAGAGCAGCACCGGATGGAACTCCTCATAATGGATTTACCATTAATGACTCCAATGTAGTTTTTAATTTCACTGTCCCAAATTTAATATTGTGGTAGTTGGATTTTTCTCGAATTGTTGAAGAACTTAAGCATGTGTATTTTGCTTGAATTGATGTTGAATTAGTCTCCATTCTCATTTGTAGTAATTTTTCAAGATCTTGGTGTAGTTATTAATGTCAAGTATCCAGAGTTCAATTTTCATTGGATCCTAGCATTGGTTTTCTCAATGGAGCGAGGGGCTATGTAGCTTACATTGCAAGAAGACCATTTTAGCAGAAATACTTCCAAACCTGAAACTTGTTCGACTATTCTGGATTCAAGTCATTATGAGTACTACAATACAAAACAAATGAAGCGCTACCACTACTTTCTCTTCCTACAAATATTATTCTGCTTTCTCTTCCTCTAAACCACTTGATCTTTCTGAGCCAATCAACCCATGTTACTTCATCATGGTAGATACGCCCTAAAACCCCTCGTAAACGCATATCATCTTCCGTTAACAAAATTTCTTCCAAACCTGATATTGTGATGTCTTAGACTTCATATTCTTCACTAAAAGCTCTTTTACAGGGTCTTTGACATAAACCACTTGATGAGCCTGTGATGCCAGTATAAATGGATCTTCTCTCCAACCAACCCAACTACAATCAATAAGGGTGAATCCCAGTTCTTCAATTTCATGTCCGCTGTCCGGATCTACCTATTGACATTTGAAAACCAAAACTTTTAATTTCACATAATCTAGCTCCCACATCTCCAATATTGTTCCAATGTAACAACCTTGGGCATACATGGGATTGTCATCACTTGCACTTGCAACATGTAAAGCCCTTGAAACAAGGGTCACACCACTATTCTGTGATACACCCTTATCATCAGAAGATTCTGTGCCAAAAGTAAAACTGTTAATGTCGTAACCTACATGAGAAATAATTGTACCCAAGGTCTACGTGCCAACCATTTCAATGAAGGTGGATGAGCTTCATTCTCTATGTAAGCTCTTAGCTAAGAAGCAAAGGTCTTGGTGTGTTGTTTGAGAACACTTGCTTCATTGTATGTTGGATGTTTGCTCTAATCTCCTCCATGTGAACGTCGATGTACGCGACAACGTCTTCACGGTTGCGAAGAACGTAAAGGTGGGCCGAACACAAATCTTCATCACTTGGGCTAAGTCGCTTACCCTATCTCACTCCTTATCCTTGTATCCGCCCTTCATGTCTGGATTTTGGAATGCCGATAAAATCTACCTTCTTCAAATAATTGGTATGAAACCAAATCACCTCCTCCCTCATGTAACGTTTAAACAATACTTGCATCAGGTCTGTATTGGTTCTTAACAAAATGTTTGAAAATTTTCATATACCTCTCAAAAGGATACATCCATCTTGGAAATATGAGCCGATACAATTTTATCTCACAGACCAAATGAACGGTCAAATGGACCATTATATCAAAGAATAACGGTGGGAAGTACATACTCATTTAACACAGAACTTCGACTATCATTGATTACAAACGGTCAAGCTTCTGAACACTTATGCTTTTGAAACATATGGACTTGAAGAACAAACATAGTTTCGTAATGCATAATCTCACGCGAGGAGGCAATGACGCCCTAATCGCAATAACATTCAATTCCTGCATCAAGTTGTGACAATCGTGTCATTTCAATCCAACCAACTTCAACTTCTTCATAGACACACACGAACTAATGTTGGACGAGTGAACCTCAGGCATCTTCACACTATGGATGGTCACGCAGTAAGAATTATTTTTTGACTGCAACATAGAATAGCAAGCTGGTTGAAGATAACTCTAATATCCAGTTGTGACTGTCCCCAAACTCTTTTTGATACTTATTCCAACTAGGTTGAGTTGAGCCTTCAACCCATCCTTTGTTTTACCAGGGGTGTTAACCAGTGTACCAACCAAAACATCACACTCGTTCTTCTCTATGTGAATTACATCAAGACAATGTTTTACTTCCAAATCTTTCCAATAAGGTAGGTTGAAAAAATAGAACATTATTTCCAACTTATTTCAACAGCAACTTTGCACTTCCTCTTCCAAAATTTGTTCGGAAACCTCCTTAATTTTTCATAAACCTCATATCAGTAACGCTGTCACTCTCTTCTCTATTTCTCAATAAAACTATTTCTTGGCCGATCGCAATGGATGAGCTTCCAGAAGAAATCGCCTATGGCCTTGATATATGGTCTTACAACCATGCTTCAATTGACAAAATGAAGTTTCTTTCTCACACATTGACACACGTAGTGCCCTTTCACAGAATAGCCGGACAAATTTCCATATGCAGGAAAGTCATTTATTGTACAAAACAACAACACCGTTAATGTGAACGTATCTCTTACCCAACCATCATACACGCTAACATCATCCCTAAACAACATCAAAATATCATCAACCAAGGGAGAAAGGTACACATCTATATCATTAGCTAGTTGCTTAGGACCTGATATCATTATGGACAACACGTACTTTCGTTTCAGGGTAAACCATAAGAGAAGGTTGTATAAGACTAACATAATGCACCACAAGTTGTATGTGCTTCTCATATTACCAAATGGATTCATTCCTTCGGTGGAAAGGCCAAGTCTCAAATGTCAGGGTTCCGCACCAAATTCAAAGTACATGGCATCAATCTTTTTCAACTGCTCACCATCCGAAGTATGCATGCCCACGTCATCCTCCGGTCTCAGAATTCCATCACATCAACTTTGCATCTTCTTAGCAAGAGTACAACTTGTTCAAACGAGGAATTATAGGAAGATACCACAAAACTTTGGCCAATTTTTTTTCTTCAAGACCAAATTAGCACCCTCTCCAATCGTAGTTCCACCCCGCTTTAACTTGTACCGAGACTAACCACATACCCAAAATATTTCACGGTCCTCATCTTCTGCCCCACTATACAACATAAAATAGTTAGGATAAGCAAGTATTTTTTCAATTCCATTCCCATAGGACAAAGAATTCTCTTCGTGACATACGATCTGTCTGGCAGAAGATTACCTCCAGGTACCAATTCTCTTACTAATTCAAGAGTCTCTATCATGCTCTTGTCGATCCACCCATATTTATCTTTCAAATTCATCATTCACAGAGTGGCACTCATTACTAAAAGCATAGAACCGGTGTACAATGGCGTATTCTTGCCACTATGCAAAGCTTAAAGGACTTCGGGTTTACCATGGAATTCTCTAGCTTTATCCTCCACTATCTCCTCAAACCCATCATTTAGATCTACTTCTTTAGAAATTCACATACCTTAGCCAATGCAAATGGTTACTAAGGTCAGTTCTTCATGAATCCCAAAACCAAAATATTAAATCGCAAAAGAGATTTTCAAGCTACATTGACCTAAAAGCGGGTTCTTTTTAACTACCCCACAGTCTTCCAAGTTCGAATAACTGTCTCTCCTAAGATGTAATACTTTTGTCTAAAAATATTCCAGATTTGGAACTAGTCTTCCGAATTTGTAACATGTTTCTACCTTTTTACAATGATCTAATCTTACTATTCCTCAATCCGGACATTTTCCGACACTTTTTCCAAACTAGAACCGTGGCAATTTAAAGGTGGTTTAATAGAATCGTCTTTAAATGCATCAATTTAAAGGCGGTTAAAAGAAAAAAATGTCTTCCTTTTGATCTAATGAAAGACGATTACATTAAAACTACATTTGAATGACATATAACCTCCTTTGTACACTTGGAGGATCCGAACTACATAGCTTCCAAGTTCAAAAGCTTTGGGGGAAGTTAGTTCTCATATAACCGACTTTGACTGCTGCCTTTAATTAAGCACTCTGCACTAGTGACATGATCCATTCCATGTGCCCTTAGTTTGAGGGCTAATGATCATATCTGATTGCATGTGTCGTGTACGATCAATTTATATAAGAATTGGCCTTGGGCCTTCATAAGCTTTCAGGGACATGGGAAGTGTAATATTTCAAGGTTCTTTTCTAGGGACCCTCTTCATGCCTAGAAACAACTTTTGAGTGAAACAGTGAATGCCACGTAGCCCGGTCCATGCCATGAGCATATGTTTCTTTCTTTATTTAAAGCCTAGCCATTTCTTCTCTTCTTCTATTTTATCCAATAGAATTTGAGACAAAATTAACCTAATTGCATGAGTAAATATTTGCACTATACTCATCCGTGTTGGTTTAGAATAGAATTCCAACTGTACTTTACATAGTTACATGAATAAAGATTTGACCTTTACCAATTCTTATTGGTATACAATAGAATCCGAGACAAAATTGACTTAATGAAATTACTAAGGATATGATCTTTGCTCATCCGTGTTTAAATCCAATAACGTTCAAGCCGTATGCAATTAACAAATTTGAATCCTTCCTCTATTTAAAAACTTTCTGCCTCTCAATTGATCTTTTTTTTTGTAAAAGGTCACGTAATAAGAATGTGAATAAACTCACAAATAAGTTGATGAATATTACTATTTTTTAACAATAATTTAATAAAAGAAATCCCCATTACATTGCATTAGCTTTTGAAAATTCATCAACTAGATTATTCACGTGCATGCCTCTTTTCGTGCATATTAGAATGTTTTGCTCGTAATCGTGCTTATAATTTGTTGGCATATCACGTGCTATAATTTCCAGGCATATCACATGCAATACTTTCCAGGCATATCACTTTTAGAGCATCTCAGAATAATGTGCAATATTAATCTTTCGTTTTGTTTAGCCTTGTAAGATATTTCTTTTAGGACTTCTTTATTTAAGGTCATCCCAAAAGGATCATTCATTCGGTGTTCTTACCTCCTGCATGCCTTTTTAGTTGTAGCAGACGTCTCTAGCTTAAACCTTTTCACGGAGCCAGAATTCATTATTTTTGCTCTGATACACCAATCAGAAAAGGTGAATTTTTTTTGTGCTAATGGCTTCCTTATTCATAGCTACAAAAACCTTCAGGTCACTTATCCTTGGATGGAGCTCACTCTCTTCTTCAATTTCTTCAGATCTATAAGTAAATGACTTCACAAAATTTTCGTGCAACCATTAGGCATGTAATCAAAACTTTCAACCCCTACGGTTGCTTCCCCAAGTGTAAGGTCCTCAATGACCGAAGTAGTGTAGGAGTTCTATTTTTTAAATCCCTCACACATGGCGTGCTTTACATTGCATTTGCAGGAGAGCGATGCTGCTGTATTTTCTTAGTTTGAGACTGAGAAGTTGTATTCTTCCACCTACGTTTTCGAGAAGGTTTTTCCCGACTTTAAGTTGGTCCCAAATGTGGGTTGAACTTTTGTGATTTTAATAATATAATGACGGAGAATATTGTATAATATATTGAGATGCACAAAAAGTTATATGCACGGAAATTATAGAACGTGATCTGCAAGATTACTAAAAATCTTACATTCACAAAGAGATATTTGTATGTGATGTCTATGTGAATAATCTAATTTATGAATTTTCAGAATCTATAACAAAGTAATTGGTATTTTATGATTACATTATAGCTAAAATTTGTAATATTCATTTGCACTATTTGTAGGATTATTTATTAAAATGATCTTGTGCTTATTACTTTTATTTTTACAAAAATAAAAAATAAAAAATTTAGATGTGGGAATTACATGAATGGATTTGAAAATGGAGGAAGTAGTTAATTTTTTTGTGGTTACTAATTAAGGATTAATTTACATAGATTTTTAAAAATATTAAAACTCAACATAGTGAGGGGGTAATATTAGGCTCCCCAAGCCCTGAAAAGAAGGAAATAATACGAGTACATATTTGTATTTGAGAGCAAACTATGTGAAGCTAGAAAGTCTAAAGTGGAATAGCTATACACAAGTAGTTTAAACTCATACCCTTTGTCTCCAAACCACATG
>JAULKM010130178.1:0-19582 GCA_032355605.1 Rubia tinctorum
AGAATATTAAGAACAAGCCAACATAATGATCACAAAACACATAGAAATAGGTAGATCTAGAAATCTCACAAAATAAAGAACAACACATGAATAAAAATATAGTCCCAAAGCTAGATCCCTACTCCTTAAGCATTAAACAAAAATATTTAATTAGATTCAACACTTTTAGGTAAAAGAAATCTAAAAATATGAAAAACAAAGAAGCTTGAGAGAAGTGAACGTGTTTTCTTACTCTAGCCACTTACTAAGATATAAAAAATTAGCATAAACTTAAACCCTAGAAGAAAAAGGTCAATATACACAGTAGTAGAGTATTGGGCCAAAAAATGGGCCCAAAAAGTAGCCAAAAATCCTTGCAGCCGCCAAGGCTCGTGCCGCCGCGTGCAGCCGACCTTGGCATGGGCCGTGCCAAACGTGCTGGTGAAAGGCGTCAGTCCTGGCATGGGCCTTGTCGCTCGTGCTAGTCGCACCCCGCGTCACCTGGCGCAGGCCACCGGATGGGTCCTCGCTTTAACTTTTCTGATTTGCGCCATGTGTAGTTTTGCATACCCCATCGGCTTGAACCTTGTTTTTCTCAGTAACGCAGTATACCCCACGTCATTCTTCACACCCTGTGGGTTGGTATTTATATTTTGGACTTGAAACGGTGTAGGATGTGTAAAACAAAACATCATGTCCACATAATTAGCCGATTTAGGAGTGAAAAGAGGGGAGCCTCGTGCCAGATTTTGGTACGGCCCATGCCAGGTGATACGGGCCCTGCCAAGTTCCATGACACAGGCCGTTCTAGTTGGTTTAGGTCATGCTATGTTTCAATCTGTTCCAAGCTTGTGTCGTTTGTGCCTGCTTTGGCTTGTTCGCCTGGCTAACTTCTTCGCTCTGCTATGGGTGAACTGTTTCTTTGATTTGGGAGCTCTTGTAGTCTACTATAGTATATTTTATAGCGCTAAAAAAGAAAAATCCAATGGTGACACCCAAAAGTGCTGATTCTTCTCAGATTTTTCCCAAAACTCTGTGCAACCCCGAACAACTATCCCTCTGTTTCCTATTTGCCCTTCTTGAACTTTGAATCTGCCTTTCTTAATCACAATTCCTTCTACTACCATAATTTGGAGTTTATGGCCTTCAATCTACTACTATTCTTGCAAATGGCCTTTGATATATTATACCATTCTTGTGAATGGCCTTCGAATATCTACCACCACCCCGCGGATTGCCTTCCACCAAAAGAAAATGAAAAAGAGCACTCATGAGCAACCTACTAATGAGATCAAAGAGAAAGATATAGGGGCCCATGAATACAATTGTCCATTAGTCATACTTAAGTCTACAAAATGCGGGATTTAGATAGTAAAACCAAAAGTGGTTGTCTAAACCCTTTGTCGGGCAAACCTAACTAAAACTAGCAATCAACCAACCAAAAGATGATAATAAATGTGTTAAATGTATCATTTAAATGCAGTGAGTGACAAAATCCTCCAGAAGATTGAGACAAGCCCTACCTGTACAGACAGACCATATGATCCAGCAATCTCTCTCGGTGGAAGTAGTGGCTTCCCATGGCTACCAACTATCATAGTCACTAGCCTGGCTACGTATCTCAGTGTTGTATGCACTATATCACTATTCTTATTTTTCTTCTCCCTCAGATGACGGGTGATGGTAGCCTAGAACGCATAAAAATCATAACCTGCATCTGTCTTGTTGTAACTCTTCACATCCCCTATTGCATCCATTTGAAGATTTTCGCCAACTGAGCATAAGTCATGTCCCCTGGAACATCTCCCAAATGGAATCTAACATATTTCCCCATCTGCCTGTTGTTCTCCTTGGAAATAGTAGATAGGAACTCTAAGGTGTACCTAGTAAATGTAGGGGCTGACATTGTCGTAAAATCCTTCGTATCAATCATACCTAGTAGGACCCTGAGAGGTTTGTAGAGTTTGAAAATTTTGAGGTTCTATTCTTCTACAAACTTTGTCTCTTGCATAGGGCACCCTACTAGGTAACCACACATTTCCTTCTGATCCCAAGAGAGGGAGGTCAACTCCATAAATGGTACACTAGATTCTCCCCTCTGTCTACGAGCCATGATAAATGCACAGAAGTATAGCACAAACACAGACAGAATCCCTAGCAAAGTCTCCCAAGAAAATATACCAAAAACACCCCCGGGCAAAAACTACCATCAACCACAATATCCAAAAAAATTCCAAGCATGCAAACCTCACAACACAAGAATTCCAAAATTTTCAATTCTTCAATAGAGTAAAATTTTGGCTAAGTACCTCTAGTGTCGAATGTGGTGAAATCTTTTCTTGAGGAATGTGCGGAATACCTATTAAGACGAGTCAAAGCAGCTCCAACACCCGGAATAGACCACAATTTGAGTTCTTTGGGAGAAAAACCTAGTTCTTGCCGCGACACTTGTCAAAATTTCTAGGAAAACTTGTGAGGCTTTTGAGGGTTCGGGTTAATTAGTTTGATATAGCCTGGAAATATGAAGATTTGATACCTAAGGGAGTTAATCAGATGAAAATTAAGGGAGTTAAGGCTAAAATAGTAGAGGGTGTGCTTTGGGAATATAGGAGAGGAGGAAGAAGAAGGAGAGGTTGTTATGCGAGGCTGGGGGGAGGGTGTTATATAGGTGGAAGGACTGGGCTTGATAGGGTGCAGAGGGAGGTGGCACAGATCCAAAAGGAGATCTGTGCCGACACGTGGCGCGCCACGTGGGGGGGTCTGTGCCAGGCTTGAGGTGGCACAAACTTGCCACGTGTCAGCATGGTGCTTCTGTGGCTGCCGTATCAGCCTCATGCCCGATGGGTTTTGGCACCGCTCGTATGGCGGGGCACAGCCCGTGCCAAACCTGGCACGAGGCACCCCTCCATTTTTCTTCCAATTTTTTTCTTTCATTCCTGCACCCAAAAATACCAAAACCAAGAGCAGTACTACTCCAAATAAAATAGATGACTGTTTTTTTAAAAACACCACAAATAATTCTTAAACTCCCAAATTTTTAAAAGCAAATATTTAAAATAGGAAATATAACAATAAGCACCGTATTTTTATTGTTGTCCTCACAACTTATTATTTCATGCATTTTTGGAAAACTAAAAAGAAGATTTTAATGGGTCACCGGAATCACCGTCCTTGATAACATCAACAACCACGTCCTTGTGGACGGGTCTCTACATTACTTTAGGCTTACCCTTAACCTCTGGAGAGACATACCAAACATGCCTATCATTCTCAATCATTGATGTATTCATGTTGATTTTGGGAATTGGAAGGGTTTTAGGAGTGATTAATTTCTTAACCAGCTTCTTTTTTCGCTGCAAGTTAGTGTGAAATGTTGGAGGCAAAGCATCTTCAATCACACCAAAAGAGACATGTTCATAAACAAATGTATCATTTCATGGTTCATTCATATAAGATAAATCATACAAAGTTTCAATGTCAGGTAACACCTCTTCATCTTCAAGAATCTCATTAAGACATTTGACATTTTTAATCATACAAGATTCATCTTGTTGAACACGTTTCTCACACAAAGTTATGCCTTTACAAACAAAAGAGGAATTAGGCGTTTCATGCTTAGACTTGTAAATATCAAATCCAACTCTATCCACGTCATTCTCTAAGGTTAGTGTTCTTGAATGAACATCGATCTTAGTCCTTGATGTTTTGAGAAAAGATCTCTCCAATAAAATTGAGGGTGCACCACCATTGTGTGCTACATCAAGGACATATAAGTCCGCAGGAAACACCGATTTGCCCACTCGGACCATCACATCCTTCACTAGTCCACGAGAACTAGCTTGGGAGTGATCGGCCATTTGGATAATTACCCTATTCTCTTTAAGTTCGCCTATCTCTAGGTTCTCATAGATGCAAGAGGGTATGAAATTAATAGAAGCTCCAAGATAAATCATAAAAAATTTCACTAATTTACCACCTAAATAAATACAAAATGAAAACATGTTGGGGTCATCACATTTTGTAGGAAATTTTATATGGTTACGAGTGGCAGCTTCCCCTATTTTCACTTTACCTTTCTTAAGTGGTTTATTTCTTTTCCTTGTACATGCGAATTTCAAAAACTTTGCATAGGAGGTACCATGTTCAATCAAGTCTAAGATAGGGACACAAAACTCCACTTTCTCAAAAAAAAATTCGGATATGATTATCATTAATTGGCGCCTTCGGCCTTCCCCTAAGTGCATTAGGGAAAGGCGATGATAGATTAACCCTCATCTCGGGTATTGGAATCTCCTTGGTTGGTTTCTCCACGACCAATTCTTGCTCCCCCAAGTTGGTTCGGTTGTTGTCCTCGACCAAGTCATCCTCTTGAGATATTTCCTTTTCGAACTCACCTACCTCATTTTCGCTTCTAAACTTCAAAGCACTCACATTTCTTGGATTCATCTCTGGTTGGGAAGGAAGTTTGTTGGACTCTTTTGCTTCAAGTTGGCTTACCGAGGTGGCAACTTGCCAGGCTTGAATCTCAAGATTCTTGATGCTCGAGAATGCCCTAGTCCCGAGATCTTCAATCTCTCGCCTTGTACGCTCCACAAATACATCATGTTTCTTGGCCAATTGAGAGATTGTTTCAAGGATTTCCTCTCGGCCTGACTTGTAAAGTGAGGCATTGTTGTTTGAAGGCCCTTCTCCTCCTGGATAGGGTTGAGGTGGGGATTTTCCGCCTTAGTTTTACCCTTGCATTTGGTTCTCCTCTCGCCAACCAAAGTTTGGGTGATCGTGGTACCTCGTGTTGAAGGTGTTTGCATAGGGATCTTACCTTTTTCCTCCTTGGTTCCCACGAAACCCTTATTTTTTCCCTAGCAAACTATGGTTTATTTTCACCATTGTTGAAATCTAACACCTTAAATTCCTCAAAGTTTTCCACCACTTGCGGGCACAGATCAATGTGATGATCAAGATTACAAGCACCATACAATTTTGTTTGTTGGACTCCTCTTTTAAGGAATTCTTTCATCATTGAGGCAAGAGCTTGGACTTGCTCCTCTAACTTTGGGGACTGGAATGGTTTATCCATGGGCTTCACCCTAGACCTTGTACCACATTGCCTGTTCCGTTTTCCATTTCCTCAAAGAGTGCCATTTCTTCACTTGGTCTCTTGTTGGTGATCGAACCGTTGTATGCAGCGTTCACCATATGCATGTCATCATTGCACAACCCCTCGAATAAATAGTAAACTAAGTCTTCCTCCTTGAATGGATGATGCTGACAACTAGCCAAAAATCTTTTGAAGCGCTCCCAATACTCATAAAGGGACTCATTGAAAAATGAGAGATGTTGGACAACTGTTTCTTCAATCTCACTGACTTTAAAGCTGGAAAGTAATTTTCTAGAAAGAGGCGCTTCATATCCATCCATGAGGTGATACTACCAGGTGGTAAATAGTATAACCAATCTTTGGCCAAATTCCTAAGTGAGAAGGAACCAGACTTAGATTATAGTCTTCCTCCAAAACACCCACCAGTTTTACATTAATACAAACTAGGTGGAATTCCGAAAGGCGCTTGTTCGGATCTTCTCCAGCCATCCTATGAAAATTTAGCAAGCAATGGATCATGCCGCTCTTGAGTTCACATGCCACATTTGATGGCAACGGTGGGAAGATGATGCAAAGCGATTTATTCTCCAAGTTTGGAGCCATCAACTCTCTCAAGGTGCAGTTGTCCTTAGCCATTTCTTTTTTGTCTATGGCTAACAAAAGTGGTTCTTAAGGAACTTCTGGCCTAGGTCTCCTCTTTCTTCCTTGCCTACTACTTGTGCAATTTGTCGGACTATGCAAAACTCTCAAGTTTTTGGCACTGGTATGTACCATAAATCTTGAATAAACAATGTCCAACTAAAATCAAGACTAGAAAACATGGTTAGTAGTAACCGAAAACAAGCAGGAAAGCTAAAAAACAAAAGCCAAATAAAAAAACAAAAAGACAACACTACATACTCAACTAGCACGTTATGAAAGTTAACTACTAGACTGTTAAACTAACATCCCTGGCAGCGGCCCCAAAATTTGACCAGCTCCCTCCCAACGTTACTAATAAATAACCTTTTCATGGGAGATCTACTAAGCCGAGAGGAAGACGTGATCAAAGATAAGAATTTATATGTTACTCCTATTCCTACTACTAAACCCAAAAATGGTAAAAAGTGGCAAGTACCAGGGTTGTCCCCAAAGATTTCAGGAATATAGTAATCTACTAAACACAACTGTGGTCCGGTCGTCAATCCGACCACGTTTTAGGAATAAACCGTGTTGTAAAAATAACCATGAGGTGGGGGGTGTTCAACTATTAACTACTAGTATGCTATCAAAGGAATAAACAATATAAACAAGCACTCAGGGAATATTTTCATAACATGGTTGATGTTGTTTCAATCATCGATTTTGTCAAGTACAAGAAATTAACCTTATTCTAGTGTTT
Organism: Rubia tinctorum; assembly: GCA_032355605.1. Lineage (NCBI taxonomy): Eukaryota > Viridiplantae > Streptophyta > Magnoliopsida > Gentianales > Rubiaceae > Rubia > Rubia tinctorum. Next base: position 6,459 of record JAULKM010130178.1, read on the forward strand.
ATGTCACGTGGTGCAGATAATGGTCAAAACTTCCCCCTAACTGCACATAAAGGTGCGCGTATAAAATCTTCCATTAGTCTTTCCTCCACAACTAGGGGAGTACAACAACGGCTATAACATATTGCACAAGTATGTTTCTCCCCCGATTGATTAAGTTCCCGGTGGAACACCACAAACGAACTACCCATAGGCCTACGAAGGCAAAGGAAGTAGCCATTTCATCGATTTCTTCTAGGATTAACAAGATAACCCCTATTTTTACCTACTCTATCTCTACCCGTAACCCTTTGGACCTCTTTGGTTGGCTAACTAGATGCATGATCGATCGTGACAAAACGGTAACCTTCATACACACGCCAAGTTCCTGAATACCGCACCCCAAATGCATCTAGGTTTCCTTAACCTATGAGTAGTAATAGTGCACCAACATGAAAGTAGACTCGGTTATGTGCCAACGGAGTGTGACAATCATGCAATTAATAAGAATACTAAGAACTACCCAACATAATGATAAAAGAACACATAGAATTAGGTAGATCTAGAAATAACACAAAATAAACATCAACACATGAAAAAATATATAATCCCCAAGATAGATCCCTACTCCTTAAGCATTGAAACAAAGTATTTCATTGGATTTAACACTTTTGGGCAAAACAAAGATAAAAACATGAAAAGAAAAGAAGCTAGAGAGAAGTGAGAGTGTTTGATCTCTTTAGACACCTACTATGATTTACAATAATGAGCATACACTTAAACCCTAATAGACAAAGGTCAATCTATATATTAGTAGGGAATTGGGCCTAAAAATAGGCCCAAAAAGTAGCCAAAACCCTAGTAGCCGCCAGGTCCGTGCTGGCGCTAGGCGCTGGCTCTAGCACGGGTTGTGCCGGATGTGATGGCGTAGGCCTCCAGTCCTGGCATGGGCTGTGCCGCTAATGTTGGGCGCGTCCTGCATTACCCGGTACAAGCCGTCAGTTGGGTTCTTATTTTATCATTTCTAATCTGCGCCATGCTTCGTTTCACATGCTCCATCAGCTGGAACCTTGTTTTTCTTAGCAAGTCGGCATGCCCTGTGTCGATTTTATAGCGCTCGAGAAGAAAAATCCAATGGTGACACCCTCAAGTGCTGAATATTCTCTAAATTTTCCCTCATTTTCTCTAAATCCGGGCAACTTCGAACAACTATCCCTCATTTTCTTCTTTGGCTTTCTTGAACTTCTATTCCACCTTTCTTGTTCCCATTCCTTCGATTACCATGATTTGGAGTTCATGACCTTCGATCTACTACCATCCTCATTAATGGCCTTCGATATCTTCTACCATTCTTTCGAATGGCCTTCGAATATCTACTACCACCCTCGCAGATGAATTTCCACCAAAAGAAAATGAAAAATAGCACTCACGAGCAACCTACTAATGGGATCAATGAGGAAGATCTAGGCGCCCGTGAACACGAGTTTCCATTAGCCTTAATTAAGTCTACAAAATGCATGATTTAGACAAGAAAACCAAAAGTGGTCGTCTAAACCCTTTGTCATGCAAACATAGCTAAAACTAGCAATAAACCAACCAAAATGTGATAATAAATGTGTCAAATGCACCTGCTAACGTATGCATAATGGTGCAAATCACAACATCAACCTGGAGCTCAAAAATATGTTTTAGGAGTAGGCCAGGGTTGAAAATTTTAAGACCAATAAGGTTATTCTCGATTGTAAGCTTGAGAAAGGAAAAACCAGTGGGACCTCATGTTTTGATAACATGGAGAAACCTAGTTTTCCCTATGGCCAAGAATTGTCCATTGACATCATTCTCCATTCACTTCTCGAGGGCTATGATGTTCTCAAGATGAATTAAAATATGAATGGAATGGAGAAGACTTTGACTGAGCTACATGAGATGCTTAAAACTTATGAGGCAAGTGTCATGAATGATATCAAGAAAGAGATTCTCATGGTGCGAAAGGGATATGGGTTCAGAAAGTAATGGAAGAAGAAAGTAGTGGCAAAGGGTAAGGGAAAGGGAAATGGCAAGAAAGCTGCCAATGAGCCTAAAGCGCATCTTCCTCCTAAGAAGCAGAAAGGTGCAAGCTCTGATGAGTCTCAATGCCTCTACTGCAATGACATTGGCCACTAGAAAAAGGTCTGTTCTAAGTTCTTAGAGGGCAAGAAAAAGGGAAAGACCGCTGGCAGTGCAGGTGTTTTCGTTATAGATTGTCATTTTGGTGATTCTACTTCATGAGTATTGGATACCACATGTGGTTCTCAAATTTGTTCGAATGTGTATGTACCAACAAAAAGTAGGAGTTTGGGAAAAGGAGAAGCTGACCTACGCGTGGGAAATGGAGCAAGGGTTGTTGTATTAGCAATAGGAACTTATTGTTTTTTCTTTGCCCACTGGCCTTACAGTGGATTTGAATAACTGTTAATTTGTTCCGAGTGTTACCAAAAACATTCTCTATTTCTATGTTGGACAAGGAATGCTTTCATTTTGTAATAAAGGACAGTAGTTATTCAATTCATTTGAAATAGATGTGTTATGGTTAATCAAAGTTAAGCAATGGTTTTTATTTTCTTGATTTGGATAGACACGTTTATAACATAAATGTTAAAAGGGATAAAACAAATGATTCGTATCCAACTTGCCTCTGGAATGCCGATTATGCCATATCAACATAAAGCGCATTCAGAGACTCAAAAAGGAGAGCGCTCTGGAATCATTTGACTTGGATAAGTGTGAATGTTGTTTGATAGGGGAAATGACAAAATCACCCTTCAGTGGGTTTGGTGAGAGAGCAAATGAGCTATTGGGTCTTATTCACACTAACGTGCGTGCACCAATGAGTTTAAATGCAAGAGGTGGATTCAATTACTTCATTTCATTCACTAATGATTTGAGTTGATATGGTTATTTCTATTTGATGAGAAACAAGATGGAATCCTTTGAAAAATTTAAAGAGCTCCAGAATGAAGTTCAAAATCAACTTGGCAAGAAAATCAAAGATTTTCGATCGAATCGAGGTGGAAAATATTTGAGATAAGAATTTTTCGACCATCTCAAAGATTGTGGCATTCTTTCACAAATGACCCCTTCGAGGAACACCAAAATGAAATGGTGTGTCCGAATGGAGAAATAGGATCTTATTGGATATGGTTTGTTCAATGATGGGTCAAGCTGATCTTCCAATTTCCTTTTGGGGGCATGCTCTACTAATAACAGCTTTCACACTAAATTGAGCACCGCCTAAAGCTGTAGAAAAGATGATATATGAGTTATAAATATGGAGGGTTCTCGTCTATCTTTTCTCAAGATTTGGGGTTGCGAAGCATTTGTAAAAAGGTTTATTTTTGACAAGATTGCACCCAAGTTTGATAATTGTATTTTTGTGGGATATCCAAAAGACACAAAGGGGTATTACTTCTACAACCATCTTGAGAACAAAGTTTTTGTTGCTTGAGATGTTGTCGTGGAGAAGGATTATCTTTCCAAAATGAAAAGTGGGAGGAAAATAGACCTCAACGAGGTTTTAGGTGAGCAACAATTATAGATGGAAACATCTGTCCCTTCAGAGACGCCTGTTTCAAATGAATTGTCTACAATCAATTTAGAACAAGACTTAGAGAAAACTGAAGACGCTCATGCTTCAGGTAGGTCTGAAAGGCAAATGATTCAGACAAAAAGGTACACTGGTGTTCTTTTGACTGAAAACCATGAAATTATGCTTTTAGAAAGCGATGAGCCTACGACCTACATTCTAGTTTTGACGATTCCTGACTCCATAAAGTGGCTAGAAGCCATTAAATCCGAAATGTACTCCATGTATGAAAATCAAGTTTGGAACTTGGTTGAATCACCAAATGGGATAAAACCTATAGGAAACAAATGGGTCTTCAAAATGAAGACTGACAAGGATGGAAATGTTTAGATTTTCAAGGCTAAACTGGTAGCTAAAGGGTATAGAAAATTCAAGAGGTGGATTATGATGAAACCTTTTCTCCAGTTACAATGCTTAGGTTTGTTCGAATTTTTCTAGAAATTTCAACTCATTATGATTATGAGATTTGGCAAATGGACGTCAAAACCACCTTCCTTAATGGGATTTTGGAAGAGGATGTGTATATGACACAACCTGAGGTTTTGTAGACAAAGATACTAGGAAGGTATGCAAACTTCAGAGGTCCATTTATGGATTGAAGCAAGCATCCAGGAGTTGGATTCTACGTTTTGATGAAGCAATTAAGAAATTTGGCTTTCAAATAAATGTTGAAGAATCTTGTGTATACAAGAAGGTCAGTGGCAGCAAGATAATGTTCCTTATTCCTTTATGTCGATGACATCTTGATTATTGGATATGACATGCCTATCGTATAGTTCGTAAAGGCTTGGCTTGAAAGTGTTTCAAAACAAAGGACTTGGGAGAAGCAGAGTACATATTTGGCATCAATATCTATAGAGATGGATCAAAGAATATGTTTGGACTTAGTCAAAGCACATGTATTGATAAGGTGATATAAAGGTTCAATATGAACGACTGTAAAAGAGGATTTTTATCCATGACTCATGGCATGACTCTTTGTTAGACTCGGTGTCCAAAAACACCCGGACGATCAAAAGAGAGAAGGAGTATGATACCTTATGCATCAATAATAGGATTTATCATGTATGTTATAATATGTACTTTCCATGATATCTCGTATGCGTTGAGCACAACAAGTAGATATAAATTAGACCCAGATGAGGTGCACTGTAGCCCAGAACATTCTGAAGTACCTGAAAAGGACTAAAGATACATTCCTGGTGTATAGTGGGCAAGACGAGTTGGTTTTTGAGGGGTATACTGATGCGAGCTTCCAAACCAGCAGAGATGATTTCAGATCTCAATCTTGTTACATCTTTTGTCTCAACGGAGGAGCAGTGAGCTGGAAATGTGTTAAGGAAAGCACTATTGTGGATTCTACAACTGAACTAAGTACATTGCCTCTTCTGAGGCTAAAAAAAAGCTGTTTGTATTAGGAAGTTCATCACAGAGCTTGGTATAGTCCCTAGCATAGTTGAATTAATGGCTCTATATTGTGATAGTACTGGAGCCATTGCTCAAGCAAAGGAGTCATGGGAACACCACAAGTCCAAACATGTAATCAAGAAATTTCACATCCTTCAAGAGTTTGTTGAGAGAGGTGACGTTACGATATGCAAGGTGGGAACAAATGACAATGTGGTTGATCCTCTAACTAAACCTCTTCCGCTGACGAAGAACGAAGCTCATATATCTGCGATGGGAATCAAGCATAATGGAAATTGGTTGTGATTTCTCTGATCTTTTATTCATGATTGTATTTCATAATTTTATACATTGCAGATTAAACCATTTATCATTTCTATGGAATTATATTTTCATATTCATTTAATTTGGTTTAGTGTTAAATGAAATTCCAAAATTAATTTACATCTCCAAATAGGTTATCAAGGATATGTCTTGGATAATGAAACTCTATTTAGGGAACTAGAGTGTAAGATTAATTGTGTCTCTAGTCTAGGTCATTGAGAAAAGACACTAATGACTGATAAGACTAGATTGCAAGTTGATTCACAGATCTATTTCATTGGTTGAAGGACATTGGATGTCATGAATCTATTGCACGGATGCAGGTTGGGAACTTCTATTAGACAGACCCTCTTTGAGAATACTATTGGATTGTATTCCGTATACCTAAGTAATTTAGTGTTTGCTTTCTTGTGGATTGGTGTACCTTTAGGCTGTCAACCGTCGTACTGTAAAAGGAAACTATAAAGGTAGTTTTTCATTTTCCATGAATCGAGTGGAGAAACTTTAAATGTAAAATATTTGAATTTTCCTCTTATTTACATGAGATTTTTGTCTTTTGGGTCTCTCGAAGAGTTGAGACTGTAAAATGCATGGCCATGCTCAGATGGATTATGGATTAATCACATGTCTTAACAATTTGACTCAAGAATTTGAGAAACGCATTTGAACTTGATAAGGATAACATGTTATCTTACCTTATGTTCAGAGGACGACATTAAGTGACAAAAGAGTATGAATGCACACTTGTCTATAAGACAAGTGGGAGATTGTTGGAATAGTGTCTTTCAACCAATGTGCATTTTCTATAATATAGTTTGAGGATTAATTACGGAGATAATTTATTATTTATTTTGAGTGATCGGAATGTTTAGCCAGAAACCACTTTCGATCAGATAGCTTCAATTATATTGGGTTTGCAGCTTATTATGACTGAATCTATAGGGTCTTACACAAATCGTGAAATTGGATAAAAGAGATAACTATTGGGATTAAAGCCCAAATATTAATTATATGACAAACGAGTTTAGAACTCATTAAGTCGAATTGGGCTAGGCCCTGATTGACATAGAATTAGGGTTTACTGTTATGTTTATTCTGTGTAAGTAGATACTTTACAGGAATAAACACTACGACAAACATTTTAAACCCTAACTGTTCCAGACGGCAGATACAAAATAATCCTACCATTATCATAAAACTAACCTCACCATAAAGGAGAAGAAGAAAGATGCGAAGGTCTTTGCTTGCTGATCTATTCTAAGCTGACAACGGCGTAGACGGTATGATAATTCTATGCAGATATGCGTAGAGAGATTGCATATGAGATTCTCATCTATGTGATTGAACATTTCTCACCATGCTACAAAGGTAATCCAAACCCTTAGATGATTGAATGTATGCATGAGATCTTGAATACGATTATTGATATTTCACTAAATTAGATTTAATCAATTCTCATGTCTTTCTGGAAGCCTCTACACAAAGATGTCATCGTGGGTAGATTCTCGAATGGAGACTCTGGGGACCCAACGGTAAGGTCTAACTAGTTGAAATTTTAAAGTAGGAATAAATCATGAGGATGACAATAAACATAAGGTGATTTTTGATTGTGTTAATTGTTAGTTGTTTGTTGTTTTGAGTGTTGCAAAGATATTTTCTTCGAAATTCTTGTTTGAAATTTATTTGAATCAAGTCTTGTGGTTTTGGTTAGAACGAATTAGGATTTGGGCAGAAAAAGTAGTGAAATTGGGCTGAGAATTCCCATGAGTGTTCCAGGGGTACGAGCCATGTCAAGTTAAACGGCTCATGTAAGAAGAACTTCCACAAATCCTTCATCTTACATGGCCATGCTGTGGGCCGTGCCAGATGAACAAAACTGCAGACGAGCAAAAATGCATATTTTTGTCATAAATAAAACTTTGTCAAATTGAACATTTTTGCCACGTCATATCTACAATTTTCTTCTTCCCTAAATTGGGTAGTGCCAGTGGTACTACACCAAACCATAACACCTCCTTTGAAAATTAATTAAAGAAACTTTTACTCCCGAAATTCCCTTTTCTTCACACATCATTATCACATTTTTATCTATCTCTCTCTCATCTAAATAACCCATTTGGAAAATGTCATTAATTCTCTAAACCAAATCCCACCATATCTTCTCCCATCAATGTAGAGATCTTAACTCACCGCTATAACTCCAAAAAACTCATTCCCATTTTATAGGATGCTAAATTTGAATTTGAGAATTTCTCTCAAGGGAGAGCACTCTTTTGCTTTTTCTTTGCTTTCTTCATTCCTAAGCTTCAAAATCAAGTAAGGCTCTGAATTTTGTGTTTACTTGATTTCATTAGCATGATTGTGTAATGTGGAGGGAACTTGATATTTGAAAATTTTGGGTGCTTATGGGTGTATGTGGGTAATGTCCATGCTTGTATTTTAAACTAAGCGGGGGAGAAGAATATGAATCCTTAGTTGTGATTATATGATGTGCTAAATGTGGGATGTTCAGGGAAGCATGATCCTTGCTAAGTGATGATTCTCTAAGTGATTAATAGTTTATATTTTGCCATTACTATCTTCTCTTGTGTTTTGTTAGCATGGTCCAAAAAGGATCCGAGTGGAGAAAGGAACTACTTCCCGTGTTGAGAAGGGGAAGAGCTCGGCAAAAGTTGGGAGACAAGGGTTGATCTAACTCGTTGAGGCTACTCCCTCTATTGTCGATGAGTTCATGGGGTTGAAGAGAATTTTTGGTAGTGCGACTCGAAAATAGAAGAATTTGAATAGGCCAAAGAGGGTGATACTAGAAACAAATTTCACGTGCAAATAGACTTTGGAAGCACTAGACCTACTCCAACTGGTGATTTAGGTAGACCTAGAAGAATTTTTAGAGATGCATTCGAAAACTTACGTGCGATGGACTTTGGAGTTTCTAGGCTCCATCGAGCAACAAGCCTACAATGAAGGGAGAAGGATGTCTCATTCCACCTTGATAACAAGGACTACACAATGACACATCGGGAACTCGCGAGGGCATTCGGGTGGATGTATAGGAAGGAGATTCCCAGGACCCATGGGCGAAGCCTACCATTCTCATTGGGGAAATTTTGGAGACAAATAGCAGGAGTGGATAGGAACTATAGGGGGATGAATACCGCGATAATCCACTCATCTTTACAGTATGTCTAATGCCTCCTATATATGGTGTGTTATGTCACAGAGAGATCGACCATTTCCCCAATTCAGATGTAGGAATTCTCTGGTCCATGACGCCGAAAAGGGGATTTATATCCTAACATGGTGAAGATGTTCATTGAGGAGTGTATGTTCACGGGAAAGAAGAGAGCCGAGAAGATACCTATGGAAGGTATGGTTCTTCTTCTTTCACATTAATACATTGGACATGAAGCCCCCCACTGTTTTGGTTTGGCGAACTTAGGCCTTTTGGGGATGAAGTACAATATGGATAAGTGGATTAAAGCTCTAATGGCCTCCACCACTACTTCAAGCGACCGCTTAATATGGCTATATAGTGGGTGCAAGTGTTTGCAACTTCTTGTTGCTTCCACAATCCGAGCACACGACTATCACTCAAGACACCAGTTTGGATGAGATTTTCATTGCCCCCATCCCGAGCTTCAAGAAGACCTTCTACAACACTTTTTCCACTCTGGATGTGGACATAGAAGAGGAAGGTGTAATCCTTCCTAGTGCACAACCTACCCAAACTAACCCATCAGTGGACTTCTTTGATCAATTACTTATGTTTGGGGAGAAACTCTTGAGTTCAACCCAAATAGTGCAAGAAGTGAGTCATGCGGTAGGTGGGATGAGCCTATAAATTGACGAGTTTGGGATGAGGCTTGATTCTATGGATGGGAATATAAGAAGTTGGGGGGCTAGGCTTGGTTCCATTGAGAGAGATGTGAGAGAAAATTTAACCATTTCGGATGAGAGGGTTGAGGTGCATGAGGAAGCCATGAAGCACTTATTAGAGAGGATGCATTCCTCCAATCTAGAGATCTTCCACGACCTCATTCCCAATAAAAGGCAAGAGCTTTGGCAAGAAGGGAGAAGAAGGTGCAAGAAAATGCGCATGAGGGCGGACCCTTCGGGGTCCCAAGATTTATGAACCTATGATCTCCCTACTCCAATTTTAATTTTTGAAAATTTTATGCATTTGGGACAATGCAAGATTTATGTGTGGGGGAGGAAGTAATTACTCACTTAGAAATTTCTCGCAAATTTTCTTTGAGTTGTTTTTCTTTTCTTGTTTTCCATTTAGTGCAAAGCCTACTTTTGGGGCTTTTGTGCTACATAAAAACTCGAAAAAATGAAAACAAAATTATCCCTCTAAATAGATAACACAAAAGGGCAACTTAGGCAAAATTGGGAGGCCTGGATAGGTTGAAAACCCGAAAGAGTAAACTATGCAAAAATTAGAATGGTGTGGAAAAAAAGTGAGGGCGAGCTTTGGAAAAACAAAAAAAATGTGTGAAGATGAAGACCCAAGAGGGCTCCTAGGAAAAATGAGAACTTTGAATGATTCTATGCTTCTCTTGGTTTGTCTCCCTGGTAGCTTTTTTTTTGTAGAGTAAACTAGTTCTACACATATATTTTGTACTTCACCTTTGATTGGTTTGTTGGTTATTTTGGTAAGCTTAGGTTTTGGGATATGAGAGCGTTGGATATTCTTATGTCTTAGGGGATAGGGTAGTCCAGGTATAAAATGATGGGCATTTTGGGAAAACCTTTGTATGCTAGTTTATGCCAAGGGTTTTACTTGTTCTTGTTTATTCGAGGATGAGTAAAAGTTTAAGTGGGAGATTTGATGAGACGTCAAATACATGCACTTTACAAAAACATTCAACATCTCTTTTGTTATCTTTTTGTTGGTAGATTGCCAGATTTAGGCAGGTTTACTTCATAAAGGGTTTAGATGGCCGTTTTTGGTTTTTGCATCTAATTTCGACAATGTACTATTCTTAATTCAATTTTTAGGCAAACAAATGTACAATATTTGATCATCCTCAGATGATTCCTCATATTCTTCATCGTCACTTGATGTGTCACATGCCCATATGCAACATTCTTTTCATCATACCCCAAATTTGCATACAATTGAACAACTTCATTGGGATGAGTAGGATAATCCATTGTTATAAGGTTGTGTAAATACGAAAGGCAGAAATGATCTAATATGTAATCGAAATGTAGATTAGAGACAGAGTCATGTTTTAACACCATTGTACATGTGCATTTATGATATACCCAGACCTCATACCGCTTCAATGACTCCTCGTTCAAGAGCTTTTGACTTGCTTTGGCCTCCTTTGAATGCCGTTGTTCATGTCATGTTCTTGTTTTCTTTTGGACTGGGGACCTCTCATCTTGCTCCACCACAAGTTCCAATGGAGGATTGAGTTGTTTCAAAGAAGGAGCCTTTTAGGTCGGACCCCTCTTTAATTTCGATGCATCTTGAGAATGACCCATCGAAGGTAGTTTCAGTTTTTTTAAGATTGAAATTGGTATTGCATGGGAAATTTCAAAAAAAATTGGGGAGTAAGAAATAATCGGGGAAGAACACTATTGTTCTGAGATCGTGCCACAAAATCGCAACATGTGTTGTCCATATATCAAAAACTAACCTACACAACTTTCGGTTTCGTAACACTTATCATACTGTGTTACGGTTACGGATCAGCCATGGACATTTTATTACTAACTTTCAAGGAACGGTGTATCACCACTATGCTAATCCCACTCAACTAGATCTATTTGACCCCCTAATAACGACCCTAAAACCTAACCTTTCTACTCCATCTAAAAATATTTTTTCCCACCTTTACGATTTCCCTTTCCCTTATCCAACAACCAATTTCGGTGCAACAATTTATGGTGATGGGAGGACACTCAAAATAACCAAGCAAATTAATATGGTCATCTCTTTAGGTTCGGACATGAAATAATTTGGAAAAGTTTGAATACCCACTTTATAATGTTTAGTGATTGGAGCAGCTTATGTTACAAATTAAAATGTTGCTAATGTATTTTCCTATAGCATATCATTGTTAAATTGCGTATAAAAAATTTGGGTTTAAAATCCTAGCATCATTCTTGGGTTCATTGTTGTATGTATAATATTGAACTTTTTTTTGTTTTTGTAGATGGGATTCATTCATAAAAAAATGCAATTACAAAAAGAACCAAGGATGAAAATAGTTCCAACACATGTAGTTAATGGGCACAATGTGATCATGACAATGATGATTTGTATGCGAGGTGGGTTTTCGTTCTAGCATCATTTTTATGCATCATCTCTTTGCAACCTGTTTATTTATATTTATGTTGACATAAAATTTTAACTTTAAGAATCCCCTTCTTTTTTATAGTGCATTAGGTTTTCTAGGTAGCGTATGTTTTAGGATGACGGAGGCATGAGTGAGTCACTCCAAGCAAGCTACAAAGTGTGGGGAACATGATGAGAATCTACACATTAGGTTGGAGGATTTTGTTTCCTCGTTCACATTACAATATATGTCAATAGCATATGCTTTTAGTCATTTTCTATACATTAATACTTGTTATGTTGTTAATTTCAAATAGTTTAGTGGTTTTATAAGTTTTTGTCGCGAACGCTTCCAATAGATATTGAATATGATTTTATTTAGTTGTATTGCACGGAGTGTAAGTGAAATGATTGTTGTTCCAGAAAAATATGTTGTTATTACCACATCAATGTTTTCAAAATACATTTCTTACTTGCAAATTCTGAAAATCTGTACATATCTATTATTAGAAAAAATTAACATCCACTCTTTAAATGAAACAGAAATATGTTCCGAATTTGGAAATCAAAACATTCTTTCCTATGGCGAATAAACCGATGAACATTTTATATTTCAGATTGTATTGTACGATATTTATTTCTGAAATCTGATCAAATGTCATAGCAGTTCCGATGACACAACACATTCTGAAACAAACAAAGGAACTTCCGGAGTTGGAGCGTTGGACGACATTAAACAAAGGGTACCGCGGCGGTTTAACCATTATGGTTTGCACTAAGCATAGCGGAAAATAATTGCCGCGTATTTTGGTACCCAAAATAACGAAGGTGCCACAAATGGCGGGTCATTATCGTCATCCTACGCCCACTATAATCGCCGTTGACAACCATATTTTGTACAAGTGAATGGAACAAAGAAATTTTTGAAAACATAACATAAAAGCTTCAGATAAGAATACAGCAGGCTAAAACCTTGTGTCAAAATTCACAATCACAAATTGACCTCATTAACCTGAAGAAAAAAAAGGCCATTTTAACCAAATCCTTAAAGGGGGAACGTATTGTTTGGAAGCAAAAGTCCAAAGTTGAACAGTTAAGGGGACCAAATCACAAAATACTTTCACCTAACCACTAAGGGAAAACAGTCTAAGACCCTAATGACCAAGATAAAAACACAGCAGGGCAATGGATAACTGACCCCAAATAGATTTTAAGGGAAAGAATTCAATTTTATTAAAATCTTTTAAACCAACAAGATTTAGATAAATCAGGATCCTCCCTCTGTCTCAATTCAACCTGCACACTTTGACTTTCATCAGTTGACTCAAAAAATGTTTGATCCTCAATATCTTTTATTAAGGATAATTAAAACTTGTAAAAAGTTGATATTCTGAAAATATATGTCATAACGAATCTAACATTATATCAGTCAATAATATTTATACTTATACACCTATTCAATTTTGGGGTCAAAGTTAAGAAGTTTTGACTAAATGAATAGTTAAA
>JAULKM010130199.1:0-19580 GCA_032355605.1 Rubia tinctorum
TGAATGTAAAATTAGTGGTTGAGAATTCATTGAAAGAGTAAAAAGTAAATTGAGTTGATGAAAACAACCTAAAATTTGCCAAAAAAGGAAGTGTGCCAATGTTAAAAACCCATCTCAAAAAGGAAAGTGTGACAATGTTAAAAAATCGGAGGGAGTAGTAAATAATATTCTGTCGTATGAAAACTGCCTTCTCTGGCAATTGATTGTATGCAATTGTTTTTGGAATTTTCAAGTAATTATTACAAAACAAGCGGTCCAGATCTAATGTGTTCGTGTGACATGCATATATATGGAATATGGTCAAAAAATAAAAATGATACGTTAACGTTATTGTAACTTGTAAGACATATTTATACGCAAATTTATGTATTATATTTGAAGTATGTGTGGTTAAGAGTGTGGTAACCATAGACCAGCAATTTCGACGCTTTCAAATTTGGATTGATTGATGAATCTCTTTCTTTTCAAAAAAATGACCTCTTTGAAGTGGCAAGCTTTTGCCCTACATTCTTAATTAATAAAAAAAATAAGAAGAGTATATGCACATAAAATTTTAAATTTTAAATACATGATTATATAATTAAAATTTATTTTATCATCAGATTAATGTCATACTCCATTTAACGCGGTGAAGTTTCTCTAAAAATGAACGGACACTCAAAATGGGTATGCGATTTGGTTTTAAAAAGGGTCTTGGCCAAGTTGTCGTCGGGTCTTCGCTGATTTTTGCTCAGGTAGCCGGAGAAGGGGGACTATACTCATGGGTTTGCTTGGGTCGCAGGACTCTGCGGTTCAAACGCCAGAAATAATGATTAATTCTGGTCGCCAGATTCCGCGGTTCAAATGTCGGACCTTGTTCATTGAGTTCAGGTTCGCTTGTCATCGAGGATGGTGAAATGGGCGTTGGACGAGTCTGCACACAGATGGTGGAATTGGTGCTGATGGTCAATGCCAACAAAGGCTGGGTATTTCATCAGGTCAGATTTGGATATGGAGGGTACAAGTAAATCTCGGGTCGGGTTGAGGGTTCTTTTTTTAACCTTATTTTCAATTCTTGTTTTTTAGATTTTTTTAGTGGGTTGATTAGATTTTTCTTATTAAATTGCAATAAAAAGATGATTCTAAAAATGGGTCGTGTCTTTGTTATGAGTTTTAAATCCAAAAATCTCTACCAAGTTCGATTTTTTCCGTGATCTTTTATGCGGTAAAATTATGTTGGCTTCTGATCTACTGTCCAAGTTGGGTTAGAAGAAATCCGAGTCGAAAGTTGTTTTGATACTGACTTTTGGCGTTCCATCTGGGATTACAGTAGATTTGTAGAGTCCAACTGGTTTGGATGGTTTAGGCTACATTTATCTGCTTGTTTTGATTAAAGTTGTCTCTAAACTAATTTTTTTAGTTGTCCAACCCGGTACAAGTTAGAGATTTTTGTACACACAAATTAACCAATCACAGTTTGTGGGTTTGCATGTGTTTTGAGCAAACTTGCAACTTGTTATAAAGAATTGTCAAGTCTATTGCTTGCTATTGTGACTATTTAGGGTTGAGACGCTGGTTCAAAGCGGTTTTTCTGTTAGGTAGATGTAGATCAGATTTAGTGAACGGTTTCATAGTAGATGAAGACCGAGTCATCATATGTAACACTTTTTATTTTAGAACTTTATGTACACTACTTCCATGTGATTGGGATTATCCCCTATCAAGTGAGTGAGGCTTTTAGGCCATTCAAATTAATACTCCCTCCATCTCCCAAGAAATGGCATGTTTACTTTCTCCAAGTCTAACTTGGTAAATTTTGACACTTAATATAATTAATATATTTATAATAAAAATATCTTGTGAGATATTGTTAGATTCATCTTAACATCTATTTTTTAAATGTTAATTTTTATACGGAATTGTTATATGTATCTAGAGATATTGAAGATCAAACATAATCATTGAAAACTGTAAAAAAAAAACATGCCATTTTTCGTGGGACGAAGGGAGCATATAGGGTTGGATCCCCGAACATCCCCATCACTGACGGATTCAACTAAAAAAATAGATAGACCACTTTTTCTGAGACTTCCTCTAACAACAATACCTTGTAAGAAATGCCAATTACTCCATCTGTCATTGCCTAGCTAAATTTCCCTGCAATTATTATCATGTTGTTCAAAAACATGTTTAACCGTTAATATGTTTATCTACGCATAATCACAACATATAAAGTTGATATTTAGAAACTACGTATTGTTAAGACGAATTCAATAATAACACATATAATGATATTATTATTCATATACCCATTTAAATATAACATTAAAACTTGATAGGAAATAGTATAAAAAAGTGAAAGGAATAATTTAGATCGGGACGAATGAAGTATCATATAATTATTTTCATAGGCACCCATAATTGAACTCCTAATTACACGGTCCCCTTATATTCATAATTGACTTAATATTTACTCGAATATATTGGGGGTAACTTGTTATCCAGATCGGGAACTTATGATAGCTTCTTCAAAACGGAAAGTAATGTGGGAATATAACCACTACCGTGTACTCTCTCCGTATCACCTACTTTTGCACTATTTCCTTTTTTAAACGTCTCACCTATTTTTGTACTGTTAACTTTATTTTCTTTTTTGGTCAGCTTTTATTTATTTTTTATGTTGAAATTAAATGAAAAAAATTAAAATCAAGGTACCTCACAGTACATGGGTAAAAAATCATTACATAATGAATTTTTAAAAATACTTCATGTTTCTCTCCGCAAAAATAGCTAGGATTGAGGTATAGCTAAGATGGAGGGAGTACTTATGTAAGGTCAAATTTGCTGAAAGCTACATTGACCACGTTTGCACAAGCCAAAGGGCAGAATTATTATTTGTCAAGCACAAGCATTTCTTGTCTATCTAAAACAGATAAACAATGAAAATAAGTTTCTTGTTTGAGCACTGCAACATAATAATGTTAAGGCACTTTGTTGTGCTAAGCCTACATCAAATAATGTGAATGACATATCCCATCACAACTGGGAGGTCGTCGCTGAACCTCTCAAAATTACAATTTATATTTCTAAAATACTTTCTAAATACAACTAAGTTGAAGTGACAAATCGGTGTCGTCCACAAGAAGATGAATTTTCCTAAGGGTTTATGCATATAAGGTGGATATAAACCTATATATATATATAAGCAAGTAGGAAGGAGGGGGATGGGGGGTGTTGGTAGTGGTTTGGTTTTTCCTAAGTTATGAAAGTTAAGAGAAGACAATTAGCAACCAAAAGTAATTACGCTAATCATGCAACAACTAAGAAAAGATAATAAAAATTATAAATGACAAAACTTGGGGGAAATTGATTCTTACTTCCAAACATCTTATAGATCATAGAAACAATCACTCATTAATTCACATTAATTGCCTATGGTGAATGCTATCACTTCATTTCAAAGATAAACATTCCTTTCTTTTTAAGAGTAA
Organism: Rubia tinctorum; assembly: GCA_032355605.1. Taxonomy (NCBI): domain Eukaryota; kingdom Viridiplantae; phylum Streptophyta; class Magnoliopsida; order Gentianales; family Rubiaceae; genus Rubia; species Rubia tinctorum. The sequence continues at coordinate 3,471 of JAULKM010130199.1, forward strand.
TTCACAGACTATTTGCAAACTTCATTAATGATCCCTTTAGACAAACAATACATAAGGGTATTTTATCAGTGGCATCATACACAAAAAACCATAAATTTGATAACTACAAGCATTCTACCAAATGCCTAACCATTTAACTAAACAAAGCATTATTAGGTTTTACCTAGAACAATCAACATTAAAAAATTCAACCTTTTAGTACTACCTTAGGATAAATATGATAACAAACCACATTAACATACTCATCTAGCAAAATTAACATCATCTATCCAACAAGAACTTCTAATTCCATGTTCTTGGATTTTTATGCCAAAAGTGAGAAAAATTGTACACTTTCCTAACACCCTAGAAATTAATCATACAAACACTTCATATTCTCAAACAACTCATAGTATAAATGAAGTAAACATCAGCATTAATGACACAATAAATGCTAAGTAGTAAATGTTCATGTAGATAATCTGACTACATGGGTTTGGAAGCTTCAGTCATTGTTCCCAAGTGATTACTTGGCTATAAAAGTCATACTAACAATCCAAAGCAAATCCAACATTAAAAAATGGAAATATATGGAAAACTAAGAGAAACTGGGAATTTTCAAATAGAAAGTTGGGAAGAATGAGAGGCTCCAAGAGAGAGAGAGAGGGAGAGAATAAGTTTTTCCTTTTATAGTACAAGAAAAGTAGCAAGTAATTCTAGCTATCCGTGTGTCGCGACTCGCGACACAGTCCAAATGCAGCATTTTTGTTTCTTTATTTTTCTTGTCTCAAGTCTTCCTCTTTATTTCACTTCTCTTCAATTACTCAAGTCTTCAAAGATAAAAAGAAGGCCTTCAAATCTCCATACCTTCATACAATTGCCCTGTCACACAAAATTTCCTAGAAAAGTAATAAGAGCGCAAAAGTCGCTCTTAACTCTCCCAAGAGAATTTCAAAGCAAAATGCAAAATCTTGAGGATAAAAGTGTACAAAAGTGAGTCCAAAAGTTCTAAAATGACCATATAAAATGAACACATCAACAACACATTTCATTCATGATGAAAATTATATTATAGATACGACTTGTATGACAAGTATATTAGGAATATGAGTAGGGGTACCATCCTAATAGAAATAGAAATATAAAAAAAAAATCTCAATACGCCTTATCAAGTTGGAGAGTGAGGATAAAAAAAATGCCTAATTTATTGATAAGATTTGAAAATTTTAATTATCAAGAGATTTGGTAAACAAGTCAGTTGTAGAACAGTATTCAACTTCAGTAGCAGTGGTAGTTGTAGCAGCGGTGGTGGTATCGGTAGTAGCAACAGTGGCAAATGTAGTTGTAGTAGCTGTAAAAGGGACAGTAGTAGTAATATGAGTAGTAGGAGACATCAACGACGAATAAGGATGTTCAAATTGCTGACACCATGATAAAATAGATATTGACCCAATAGGGGTAATTAACAAGGGCTCCATGTCTACGACCACATAGGGGCAATTCAACACGTTTTCGTAAGTGCAAGGTACGGGTCTCTCACACGTGGGCAAAGTAAAAAATAGTATTCATTGAAGATTCAACAATGGTGGAATGGCGGAATCATGAACACGATCAGAGGGAAATAAATTTAGGAGTATAAGTAGAAGTTATTTAAAGAAAAGTCAAGATACCAACTAATGGCCACGACCTGAGCGGGCTATTTCCCTAACACTAGTTGGTTGATATGAATCATGGAGCACGAGCCATACCAGCCTCCGTGCCAGATAACACGACTGTATCATCATCAGTGCCAGGTCCAACATCACAAGTCGTGCCAACAACACGGGTCGTGCCACCCAGCGTGCTAGTATATGTGCCAGACAGCGTACCGATTCTTGATCAAAGATTCAAGGGTTATATTCAACATCCTCTAAGCGATATGTTTAGTCCTATGACTAGGGTAAGAACTAAACATGGAGATGCGGCGTTGAATGCTTTGATTGATCAGAATCATGATGATAAGTTGAATACTAAATTGAAAATGCCTTGGATTAATTGTTCAAAAGTTTCGAAACAATGAAGACATTATGAAGAACACTGTACTCTTTTTTTCACTGGTTTTTTTTAGTGAGGTAGTGTGATTTCATTTTTTTTAATCTTATTTTAGAATAAGGCCCATAAACTGGGCAATGTTGGTATTGGAAGAGTTAATTTCAGCAATACTTTTATTTAGGGTTTAGATAATTCAGTACGGATTTGATTATAATTAGATTTGGTAATATTAGATTAAAAAAATATTCATTCAAGACTTAATCTTGAAGAATTCGGCCTTATCTAGATTATTTTATGTATTTTAGTTTGATATAGTTTTAACTTCTTAAAACTTTCATAAGTCTTTCCCGTTTTGACGGGAATTACCAACTCATGTCTTCTTTCTGATTTATACTGGTTGGATTATGCCCTATAAATAGGAGAGACCTTGGACGAATTTATCTACTCTTTTATCAATCATATATGTCAAAATTTGAACTTTCCTCTCTTTCAATCTGAAAGATTTTTTTTATAGTTTGTTGGTTTGATTCGAATTGTTGAAAATGGATTCACCGAATTGGATTGTGGATTCACCGAATTGGTTTGTGGAAATAATAATATATATATATATATATATATTTAAACATATATATGCATCACATTCAAAATATGTGGAAGAGGTGGAAAATGATGTGGGGACAATGATGATGTGGAATTGAGTTATGATAGTGGAGTTAAATTGGATAGGAGAGTTATGGTGAGTGTAATTGAGAATAGAGAGTGAATATATTATTTAAAAATTGAAAAAGTTGGAGTTATGAAAAATCACCATTGTAGATGCTCTTACATTCATAAGTTTAACACAGCGGTTGGAGGATGTACGTTGGGAAACACAACCATTATTTTTCAAACTTTCTTCTTTTCAATGCTTTTGCTAGCTTCCTAGTTTAACTAGATATGATAGTTCAAGAAATGTCATCTTGCCCTTTCTTTTGTTGTATATTGTCCCTATTTGATCTTTTGTCAGTAATATCGGTAAATAATTTAGAATGTCGTGATTGGGGACGGAGATGCATGAACTTTGGGTACCCTGTCATACAAGTGTTCTCCCTACAAATCTCTTTACCTTTTTTGGGGAATGCATAATATAATTCCCTAAAATTGGCTTTTTTAAAATGCTAGTATCTGAAAGAATAACAAATAAGATAGTGCATCAGAACAAGCGCCGTCCTGAAAATGTATATTTTCTCCGTGAGTCTCTTTATGACTTAAAGCAAGCACTTCGGGAATAGAAACCCCATTTTGTAACCTGTCTTTCCAGGATTAGGTTTTGTGGCAGTCAAAGCAATCACTCACTATCATTTACAACTCACAGAGGGAGACAACCTACTTACTCTTATATATCGACGATGTCATTCTTACGACTGTCTCTATGGCCCTCCTTCACCGCCTCACTGCCATGCTTGGAAATGACTTTGCCATGACAGATCTCGGCCCATTGAGTTACTTCCTTGGCATTTCTTTTGCAAGAACTCAGTCGTGATTGTTCTTATCACAACAAAAGTATGCCTAAGATATCATCAATCTTTCCAAAAATGTTGATGTGCAAGCCTGCAACTACGCCTATCAACACCAAATTCAAATTGGTCGTTGGGGTTGGCATTAATCTAGTTGATCCTTCGATTTACCGCAGCCTTGCAGGTGGCTTTCAGTACCTCACTTACGAGGTCATACATTGCCTATATTGTACAGTATATCTGTCTTTTCATGTATGATCCGGCGAAAAAACACTTTCAGGTTCTCAAGCGGATCATCCTATACACCCAGGACACCATTGATCTTGGTCTCCTGTTTCGGGCGTCTTTTATCTTGGCTCTCACAGCATACTCTGGCGTGGATTCTGTCGGTTGCCTTGATACTCGTCGCTTTACTTTAGGGTACTGTGTGTATTTCGGTGTTAACCTTATCTCTTGGTCTTCTAAGCCTCAACCCACTATTTCCAAATCAAGCGCTAAAGCCAAGTATAGAGGCGTCGCTAATGTCGTGACCGAGACCTGATGGTTGCGCAACTTACTTTGTGAGTTGCATGTTTTCCCGAACGAGCTACTATTATTTACTACGACAACGTTTCCACCGTGTATCGCTCATCAAATTCGGTGCAATATCAGTGCACTAAGCACGTAGATTCACTTTGTTCGCAAAAAGGTAGCTCTCAGTCACGTTCGTGTTCTTCATGTTCCATCAGCTTATCAATATGCCGACATCTTCACCAAGGGCCTTCCATCTCCTTTATTCTTGGATTTCCAATCTACTCTTTCCATCCATCGAGCTCCCGGTTCAACTATAGGGGCGTGTTAGTAAATGTGACATAGTCTAAAGTAGTTAGTATGATATAATCAAAAAATTGTATTGTTTCAAATACAGGTGCATGTTAGTAAATGTGACATGGTCCAAAATAGTTACTAAGTATGATATAGCCAAAAATTATGCTGTTAGATTTCTAATTGATTTAGTCAAAGATTGTATATAGAATATCTCCATGATGTACCTTCTATAATACTCCTCCGTCCCAGGTGTTTTTTCACTCTTACTTTTTTAAATACTATTCTCCATCAAAGTTTGATCGCATATTTGAATAAATATATTGAATAAATATATTAACAACAAGTTTATGATATTGTTAAATTCGTCTTAACAAGTAGTTTCTAAATGTTAACTTTTTATTTTCTGTTATTATATGTAGGTGAATATATTAACAGTCAAGCATGATTCTTTAGTAGCGTGATAATTCTCTCCGGCAGAAACAGTTGGGACGGAGGGAGTAGAAATGAATAGATACAAAACTCCGAGGACTCTACTATTCCATATACAGTTTCTTACTTTTACTTGTTGGTAACTCTCATCGATCAGCTCTAGTGTTGTAATTTCTACTAACCTTTAAAAAAATCAGTAATTATCAATGGGAAGTTGAGAGTCTTGAGACAAATCGGTAGGCAGGATGCAATTTACCCTTTGGCTACATATGATTTGTAGTAAATTAAACTGGATTCACATCCCAATATTTATTAATATTATAATCGCCTGTTAGTCAAAGAATGAGAAAAAGTACTCACAAGAGAGATACTCCTTCAGTTACTTATAATAACATCGATAAAAAATTAATATTTAAAAAATATTGGTTAAGATGAATCTAACAATATCTCATATGATATTTTTATTATATATAAATTAATTTATATTTAAAGTCAAAATTTACAAAATTTAACTCTCAAAATATAATTAAACAAAAATAATTAAGCAGTTTATATTGCGAGGAGTATACTCCAACTTATTTTATAATGTCATATAACTCGAAAATACAAGCGAGATCGAGACATATCATCCTCATCCTTCCCACGTCATCATTCACACCACCACCGCAACAAAACACCACCACGCATTACAACAAAGCTCCACAAACCCCAACTAAAAAACATTCAGACATCAAACAAAACATTAACTAAAACCCATGAATACATCTTCGTGAATTTAGACATCATTTATTCAGACTCTGGGACCAGCAACCCCCGTAGCTTTCGGGTCATGAGCAGCCCCCGGGGCCCCGCCGAGGCCGTAGTCGGTGTCGTGGTATCCCGGCCCATATCTGCTGCTGAACATTCCGGCATGAAGCAAAAGCACATACAGAAGCTGAGTGAAGGCAAGAACTATTATGAACCCTTCGAGAACTCGAAGCCTCCATCCTCTTCCCATGCTCAGGCTGATTTCCTTGCAAGCAAATCTACATCGAATGTGAACAAATCCATTCTTTTGATCAGTTTTCTGCTAATTGATTGGAATTTGGACAGAAACTTTTGTGAGTTATGTATAGGTTACCCGAATGCTAGTGCGGTTACTGCCCAGGCCACCAGAGAGGAAGATCCGGCGGCGGCGAGGCTGTCGTTCCTCCAGGCCCTCAGGTGGTTCCCGCCGGCGATCTTTGAGGCTATCCCGAGCACCGACGCCAGTATGGCGAATGTCAGCATGTATGGAGTTGCTCCGTTCCCGCGCATGCCTGAAATTAATCAGCAATGACCGAATTAATGTCACATTTCTATATCCAATCTAGTCCAAACCCATCTGCTCCAAATCCGGAAAGGAGAGAAAACATGAAAGAAGAAAATTAAGGATCAGAGAGAGAGAAGCTTACTGGGATGATAAGTCTGGCCCTGGATGTAGCGGTTAATGCACCAGCTCGCGAAGCCCAGAACAATGAAGTACATGACCAGGTTGAGGAACATCAACGGAGCAGCGAGGTTTCTTCCGACCGTTCTAGCCATCCTTAATCTCTCTGAACTGATCCGACAACTCTTCTTACTTAGACAGATCTTCAAGCTTTGTTCTGAATGTAGAAGGTAAAGTAGTAAGGAAAGTGGTGAAGATGGAAGAGGATATATAGAGAGGAGAGGGTAATAAGGGGATGCAGACATGCTGCATGCAATGGAGTACGTGTCGGCTGGATTGTGCCTCGATAGCTACAACGTTGTACAGGTGTTATGGCACGTGTCGGATTCTGCATCCAGCAATTTCAAGAATAACCATGTTCTCTCTTTACCGCCCCAGAGCACTGCGCCTCTGTGTTTATCCGCTCGGAGTTTGTACTCATCTGACGGGATATTGTTAATTAATATTTGGTTCCATACTTTTTTTCCATTTAAAGTGCTTTTGAATATATCCATTCAATTATGTGTCTTCCTTTTCCTTTTCCTTTTCCTTTTCCTTCTCGGCCATCATGAAGTTGATAGAGTTGAGAAACAGAATCTTAGCAGAAATTGGAAATGATTAACAGCTAAAAATATTTGTACTAGAAATTTGTATAAGTTAACCAAAATATTAGATAAAATCATTAAAAATATTATATAAGTGAAAAAAAATAATGGTGCATAATAGTATATTTATCATTTTTTATAAATGAAATAATGTTCCCCTCAAACCTATCACATCCTCAACACAAACGCTTTCTATCATACACATATCCTAACAGTTGGGAAGGCCGCCGTCGCCATCTCCGGCGGCCTCCCCCACCCTCAACCCACAATCTGTCCCCCACCTAAATCCACCACCTTCCTAATCTCCCAACTTCGTTGCTCTTTCAATTGTAAAACTTTTTTATCTTCAAATGTCCATCCAATTTTCAAATTTTCAGCTACCGTTCTCTCAGATCTTCGACCACCAAGGTTGGCTGCTGCCACGGCAGTCACGTGGTAGCCTCGGTGGAGTTTCCCTAAGAACGAACTGGCACTCTGAATGGATTTACAATTCAGGTCTTGGTTGGTTATAAATAGATCTACACTTGCTTAGGCTCAAGCCGGCTAGCTCACGGCTCCTCATTTCTCGCCGAAAACCAGTCGAGCATGGAATGATAAAGGAACTCAGTCACGGCTGCTTGACGAGGGTTTAAAACCCAGTCACCAGCCACTGGCCATTCTATGATGACGAGTTTCCGATCTGATTTTTGGATGAGTAATGGAACATCATCGGGGTGCGTTGAGATTTTTTTTTCTAATATTTATTTTTTTCTCTATTTTAGTTTTATTCTTAACTTGTCTTTCTTTGTTTCTCTCTTCTTTGTTCTTTTCTATTTTTAGTTCCGCTTTCCTTTTTTCTTTATTTTATTTTATTTTTATTTAGTTTCTATTTATTAAATATGGGTTATGTTTTAAAATCCTATTTTTGTTCTGAACATTAGATCTGAAAGTTACTGTAAACATTGGTTTTTCGACGATCTTGTATCGGTAAACTTTGTTTGCTACCGATTGCTCTTCAAAGTAGGTTAGGAGAAATTCTAGTCAAGGGTAGTTTAATCAAGTGACTTTTGGTGATTCCTTTCTAAAGATAAAAAAAGAGTAGATTTATAGACCTTGGCTAGATTGGATAGTTTCACTTTTCAATCTAGTTCAGGTTAGTATCTTTTGTGCGCACAAATTATTATTCTAAAACACCAAAGAAAATGCATTTCTGGCAATCGAAAATTACCGGGTTAAGTCTCCTACTTTCGCAAGAGAGTTTTAATTTAATGGAGACTAACCGGATTCTTTAGTTCATGAGTTGTTAATTTTCATTTTGGTTGCCTTAATACTGATTTGGGAAGTGCAGTTAGATTTTTTTTTGTTGACATATCTTTCTTGCAATCATTATGCCACAAACACCGTTATTCAAAATTTTATTTTAACTGTATTTGTGTAAATATGATTATCCCCTATGAAGTTGTAAGATCACTCAAATGTAAGTTTTTTGACCTATTCGATTAATATAAAGGGTTGGATTTTCAAATATCTCCGTCACTGGCAATTTTGATTGGGGAAAAATTTATGTTAGCAATATAGTAGGGATAGTCTTATTTCATTTATTAGCAACCTTATTCATTATTAATTCACCAACTTTTACTTAAACTACATTGTTTACCTCTTATTAATGAACTATTTTTTTCCTAAAATAATGTTGTTTTATGTATGAACGATGGTATATAGGAATCACCGTCTTCTATGTCCGGTATATTTTCTTCTTCTGATAAAATTGAGAGGAGGCGAAGCCTGCGCAAAGAGTAGGTATAAGGTGGCTTCCCTGCTGATGCCGTCCAGACAGGACCAAGCTATGGGACTAATTCTTCTTTTCAAAGAGAGAGGAGGAACTAGAAAGGAAACTAGGTTAAAGGAGAATAATAAATGGCACACGATAATTCAATTTGAGGATAATGGAATGATAAAAGTCTAATCCTTGTATAGAGAGCAGTAAACATACACAAATAATCTAATATCAACCCCACATAGTGCTATCAATTCGGTTATTTGGGTCAGGTTCGGGTTCGGGTCAAACGGGTTCATGTTGAAACGGGTCGGGTTGAAACGGGTCAAAATCTATTTTTCGAATTGAGTTGGGTCAGGTCAGGTCGGGTTGAAACAGGTCGAAGTCTGTTAGTCGAGTTGGGTTAGTTCGGGTCGGGTTAGATTGAAACGGGTTCGGGTTCAGACGGGTCTAAGTTTATTTGTCAAGTTGGGTTGAAAAGTGTCAAAGTCTATTTGTCGAGTCGGGTCGGGTCGGATTGGGTAAATGTCAAGTCGGGTTTTGACGGGCCTGTAATGTTCATCGGGTCGAGTTGGGTTACACTACTAGAAAATAGGTACATAGTCACCGGTATGTCAGTGATGGGCAGGGGTGGAGCTAAAAAAATGTATTTGGTGGGTCACAATTTAATTTGGTGTCTCTATCTTTGAAGAAGGTGTTAGAATTTTGAGAAATTTTAGATTTTAGGATTTTAAGTTAAATTATTATGTCAGAATCAGGTTTCGAGTTGAGTCGAGTTTGGGTTTGGGCCCAGATTATCAGGTCAGAATCGAGTTTTGCGATGAGTTCGATTCGAGTCGGGTTCAGGTTTGGTTAAATATTTTGCGGATCATGATCAGGTTCGGGTTGAGTTCGGTTGAGTCAGTTCGGGTCGGGTCAGAATTTTGAGTCAGAGATTGACAGCTCTAATCCCACACCACCACAAGTGAAACGTGAGATTTTCGTACATTAAATCTTTGACTAAAAAAATTAAATAGTGAACGAGAGAGATCCTTCGTAAATATATCAACAAATTAAAAAATTGTATGGGAATATGATGGGCCTTCTACCAATCAGTAACCTTGAAAGCATTGTTATTATAACGGAGGATAATGGGCGGAGAGGAGAGAACAACTTGAAGGTCACAAAGAAGATGTCCTAGCTAGCCAAGCAACCAAAGCAGCGGAGTAAGCCAAAGCACTATATACGGACTTACAAGTGGAACGAGAGACGATGGGCGACAAGATTGCTGCGGAGAAAAATGTATAGTCATAGGTGGAACAACGAGTATCAGTGCATCTGGCCCAATCAGTATTAGAATAACCAGTGAATGAATGAACCCGAAGTAGGGTGAAAAGAGAGGTCGTAGTGCAAGGTGTCGTAAACATAACTAATTAAAGTATTTGAGTGGGCACCTAGAAATTATCTCAGGGGAGATGCATATATTGGCTATATGGGTTAATGCCATAAGAGATGTCAAGTATAGTGGTGGCTAAGTACTATAGAGCACCAACAAGAGAATAGTAGAGAATCAGATTGGCAAACACCAGGATAGTAGAGCTATGAAGTTGATCATCGGGAACAAAAGAAGTGGAAATCGGGGTAGCATCAATCTGCCAACCTGCTGAAGAATGTCCATAGCGTCTTTACCGTGACCAAGGAAGAGGCCAGATGTTCAAATAGAGACCTCCAAATCCAATAACTACTAAAGATGACCAAGATCCTTAATCACAATTTGGTAGTTAGTGTGAGAGATAAACTAGTGAATGAAATAAAAATCATGTCCTAACAGAATGATATAATGAAGATGTTGAAATAGAGACCTCCAAATCCAATAACTACTAAAGATGACCAAGATCCTTAATCACAATTTCGTAGTTAGTGTGAGAGATTAACCAGGGAATGAGATCAAAATCATTTCATATCATAATGATATCATCAGTGAAAAGAGAAAGAGATATAGAACCTTGGAGCCATTAGTAAAAATAATAGAAGTTTACACCAAAAGAATGGGGAACAAGATCCACGTCGGTAGCTGCCGAAATGCCTACATCTCATCATCCATGGTAACAACCCCACAAGGATCCTTAAGGGTCGAGATATAGCCCTTGGTCTTGGATTATGACATAACATATGCAACAATTCTGGTGATAACATGGCCAGCGGTTACCTTTGCAAGCACAAGTCATGATAATATTGGTCCACTGAGATGATGGCCAAGGTGGAGACTATAGAGAAATGGGTGTAGGAAACCAAACATCATGATTAACATGTAGATTAGGTACTAGAGTAGCTGAAACACCATCCTTGATAGGAAAATTACGACATGAAGAGGCTGGAGGTGCCATTGTGGAAGACGCAGAAATACCATCCAAAGCATGTGTAGAAACAAGCACAAAATCATTGGCATCCAATATGTATAGTTTACCAGAAAGAAAAGAGATACAGAAGTAGTATCACCAACATATGGAACGTAAGTATCGTCCAAACAGGCATGTCCAGTGACATAAATTTTCTGAGATGCAGGATACATACACTAATATTCTTTGTACTGGGATTAGGGTCGATCCAATGTATTTTAAGGCCCTTATTTTGGGCCCTTATGTAATTTTTATTCAATACAAAATATAGGGGGGGGGAAGTTATTGGGATTAGAATCTAGCCAAATGCAATGTTAGGAGACTCACTCTATGCTTTTATTTTTAAATAAAATATTTTAAATAGTATAAAATACAGGGGATATAAAATACAAGGAATAAGATAAATATTGTTCTTAAATATACATTTTAGAAAAAAATATTTCCGTTTAAAAAGAATAAAAGAGAAAAGGCTTAAACCTAACAACGAAAGACCGTAACGCATGAAATGTTAAGAAAGAGAATAGAAGAAATCAGAAGCATTCTTGGGCCAAAAGTTCTAAATTTAAAGTTTCTCAACTTATTAAATTATTATGGAACTACATGGCCAGGTTTCTGATAATTAAATTAAAGGGGGGGGGGAAGAAAAATACATATAAAAGGCTTTCAAAACATTTTCGGGCCCCTAGAAATTTGGGCCCTGTGCGGGTGCCCAGATCGAACTGGTCTTAGGCCGGGCCTAACTGGAATTTGTACCCAAGAAAAATGAGGGGGAAATGCAAGGGAAATGTTGGTGAAATGAGGTGAAATGTTAGGTAAATAATTGGTGAAATGTTGTTTGGAAAACTATGGCAAAGGTAAGGGAAGTCCGCTGAAAACGAGAGCACGAAAATGTTTGAATGTAATCTTGTATTTTGAATGCCATCGGGTATCTCCGTCGGTGTTTTAATTAGTTGGAGGTTGTTTACATGCTTGGATTACAATCACCTTCTTCTGAACCAATTTTTGAAATGTCACATTGTTGTTGTCCATGAACGCTTTCTTCGATCACCAGATTGATCAGTTAGTGTATCATATGCGTCGCAATTTCCTAATGCACGATTTTTAACTTTTTTTTTTCATAATAAAAGTTTGGGTGGTTTAACTATGCCTAACAAGTAACAACCCATCGTCGAAATCTATGGAGGTGACCTTGTGTTCATAAATGTGTAGGTTCTGAATAGATGTTGGCTTACATTGATGTAGGAGGGTTAGGGAAGGATGTAAGTTCTGCACACTTCATGCAAAAACGAATGATTTTGGGATAGCCCAGTACTTTCAGCCTGGTGCATTCCTAGGGTGCATGCATGGCTAGTATGGGAGGATATTAGAACATCTTACAAAAGTTCAGTTAGCAATACAGACAAGGTTGATGGAGGCAATATCCATATGTTTAAAATACATATAACATGGTTGTGGGATACAGTTCTTGGATGTGACCGCATAGAAGAGTTTCAGTGAGGGGAATGTGGAGAAGGCTGCCGGAGTCAAAATACCGTGGGTGGGCTATTGACCTTCTTGAGGATGCTGCGCGTAGTGTTCATCAAGACAGAAATGCGGTGAAGGTTCATCATGCTTGTTGCAATACGGTGGCCATATGTGACCCTGGTTTTCAAGCGGGTGTGGTGCTGAAACAGTGCTAGGCGGTTGGACATTAAACCATTGTCCATACCAATTTGCAAGACATAGAAGTTTATATACGTACCTTGTGCATATTCAGTTTTTGATAGTTGTTCCCACTGCCGTCAAAATTCTCCACAAGGCTCATGACTGTCACACCAGTCCATACTGCATCCCGATGAGTACCAGTGCGGCACGACTCTTTTGTAGCTGTAGTCCAGGAACAGATTGGCACGGTCGTCAACCAGTCCTTGTAGGAGACACCACACATAAGAGCCCTGTAAGTTGATAGATTGGTAGACGTTGTTCTGTCAGTTATGTATGTTCGGTTGTGTGAACATCAATTTTAATATTAAACGTTGAGGTAATGATACTTCAGCTACGTTCATACTATGTAGTAAGGAGGAAAAATTCTAACATAACACAATCCCTACTCAGAGTGCATGTGAATTTACAAAAAAAAATGCCTTGTATGAATTGACACTTGCGAAATCATGTTAACTGATGACTGAAAATAGCAGGACCAGTTTTGAGTATTGATGTGAACTTACTATGACTCTAGCATGTGTCCCATTCTTCTTGTCCCTCATCCTTGAGGTTGTCGAAGTAGTGGAGAGTTTTGTAGAGGAAGTCTACGACTAGCAGGACGTATTTTGTCTTCATTTTGAATGGAACAAACAGTAGTTCATGAATAAGAAGCGATCGTAGATGTTAACAAAAGGTCTTGTAGGTTAGTTGCTTGTAAGTCATATGTACATACCAAGTGTGGTTTGTGCTATATTAACCTTGTACAGCCGCAAAAACGTCTGCCACTGAGTTACAATCCGCTCCGTTGTGATCATACTGGTTCAAATGTAAATTTGTCTCTCTCTTTAGCATTGTACAGCGTGAGCCCAGTATTACGGAATATCAATAGCACAATCGAATTATGGTTGTTCTCATAGTTTAGAAGTTACCATATCAATCATGTCAAGTGCTGTGAAGTGGATCTCCCGTCTTCCCCATTCATAGTTTAGCACACGGCACCATACATAAATTAAGAAAGGAGATAACCACTCATCGGGGTCGAATGTCCTCATTTCTAACTTTCCTTTCTCGGGCGGGCCTTTCCCGTCATCGAACAACGTTTCCCTATAAAAGTAGCATATAAAATACGCAAAATGTAGTACTCCCTTTATCTCAGCTCAAATTACCCACTAAATTCATGACACTATTTTCTAATCAAATTTGACCGCATATTTGAATAGACATACGAGAAATAATATTATCGAATGTGATATTGTTTAATTCGTCTTAACAAGTAGTTTCTAAATATAAACTTTTTATTTACTATTGGTAGCTAAACATATTAAAGATCAAACATGTTTCTCGAACGGTGCATAATGATTGGGTTGTAATTTGGTCCGGGACGGAGGGAGTAAACACATTCAGTACTGATTCTACTAAAATGAAAATCAATTCCCATGAGCCCATTTAAGCCAGGTACCAACACTTATACATTTGAATTGTTGTTAATGCAAGGTGGAAGTAGATTAGAATGTTTGATTCGAGAGAACGTAAATTGGTTTCCTTCACATGATAACACCAAGATCTTCATCAGAATTCTGAAACAAACACAGCATGCTAGTGATGTGTGCCATTGTGTATGACAGTTTGAACTAGCATTCAAAGGAGAAACATGTGCAGCAGGGAATGGGTGTGAAGAATGGAGTAAATCGTAGGGCACAAGGTATACTCACATCGGGGAAAAGGTCTACCAAGCTGTCGTCGTTGTGGAATGGGAACCTGACTAAGAAAGAGATGCCATTGACAGGACGGGACCGGGGGCGGATGCGATGAATACGGCAGCTGCCACACGTGGAGGCCTGTTTTTGTGAATTAGCGGTGAACTGGTGTTGGCTACCATCCATCATTTCCGGCGGCCAATGCAGAACCATTGTTGTGCTACCGTGAGATCCCGCCTATGCCGAAACCTCCAGCTCCTTTCCGGTGGAGTTGATCGGCGATTCCGGTGGGTCACGCTCACCATTTGACGGACTTTTCTGTGATAGGTCCTCTTTCGTATCCATTCTTCGTGAGTTGTTGAAGTTCGCTCGAAGGGTTTTGTGTTTGTGACGGCGTGAGATCTGATCTTTCTGCCGTATGGTTTACGGTGATTTTTCTTCGGTGGGTTGGCGGGCGGAGGGTTGTTCTCGTGGAAGGGATGGTGTGCTGTTGATCATAAACGATGGTAGTTCCGAAATAATGGTTAATTTTCTGGAACTAATCCAATATTGGTCTATGGTAGTATTTTCGCGAAATTTCCTTGTAGATGGAATTTAAGTTGTTAGTTCTTAGGTTTCTTAATTATAAAAAAAATCGCTCCAGAAAACGAAAACACCCACAGTAATAATTTTTAGATTGATTTTTTAATTCGATTTTTAGTTAAAAAACTGATCTCCACTTTCTTAGCATGGAACCGGTCAAGCAATCATTCCCATTAATGAGCCCATGTGCGCGTGGGCCCTTTGGCTGTTCATCTCTTTTTTTGTCTCAGCATGGAACACGTGACGTCCATGCAGTGGTCCACGTGTCCCATGCATGCAGTCCTTTCTTTTTTGAAATTGAAGGGACACGTGGCACCCTCTGGTTGGGCCACGTGTCCCACATTAATTTTTTTAAATCTGCTTTTAAAATTTTGGAAAAAATTGGAGAAAATTGGAAATTTTAGAAAATAATTTAAGGAAAAATAGAAATTAGAAAATTTATAAAATACTAAATAATTTATGGAAAAATTAGGAATTATAAAAATCTTAAAATATTAAATAATTTATGGGAAAACGCAATTAAATTTTAAGAATGAAAATTTATTATTGAATTTCACATTACACTTATTTTGAGGGGACATATTAAATTAAATTAAATCTTAATGGTAAAATTAATGAGTATGATTGATAAAATCAAGTGTGGTCTATGAATAGTATAAAGTGGTTTCTTACCATTGTGGAGAAGAAAAAAATAGTTTCTTAAGTGGTTTCTTAAAGTTTAGTGGAAGAGAGAGAATGACAAAAATAATATATTTAATTGGTAAGAAACTGATAGCGGTATCCACCACTGAACATGGTCTTAGTACTATCTGTATTTGTGTTATTAATATCGATGAACGCGAGGGTGTTACTTCATAATATTAATAATTGTCATTTTAGCGTATGGACATGTACTCCCTCCGGTTTTTTTAAAGTGACACATTTGCTTTTGGCACAAAGATTTAGTAAGGTAGAATTAGTTGTTGAAAATTCATTGAAAGAGTAAAAATTAAATTAAGTGGATGAAAACAACCAAAAATTTGCCAAAAATAAAAGGAAACAATATTAAAAAAGTGTCCCAAAAAGGAAAGTGTGTCAATGTTAGAATATCAGAGGGAGTAGCTAGTTTGTTCTCATTAATTCGGTTACCTTTCTCATTTATTAATGGGATATATACCAATATAACCCTACCTACTTGACATAAGTGTCAATATAACTCTCAGATAATTTTTAGTGCAGAT
>JAULKM010130209.1:0-19579 GCA_032355605.1 Rubia tinctorum
TGAGTGTGTACTTATCACCAAAATAATCAAGAGAAATAGTTCCATTACCAACATTAATAATGGTGTTTGTTGTTTTCAAGAATGGACGACCCAACAATTCCCCTTGTGCTCCCTTATCACTAGTATGATTCATCTTTACCACATAAAAGTCCGCTGGATAAATAAAAGCATTAACTCTCACAAGCACATTTTCCAACAACTCTTCAGGAATCACGCAAGATCTATTTGCCAATTGAATTACTAATCTAGTGCCTACCATTTTAACTCCATTTAAAGTTTGATAAACAGATAATGGCATAACATTAATCGAAGCTCCTAAAGCACACATGGAAGCATCAATCTTCTTATCTCCAATGTAACACGGTAAGGAGAACATACCTAGGTCCTTGCACTTGGGTGGAAATTTCTTTTGGATTGTTGCAGACACTTATTCACCCATTATGATTTTACTCGAGTCCTTTGGCTTCCCTGCAGTAAAATCTTTCAAAAATTTGCTCATTGTGGGTAACTTTATGGCCTGCAAGAAAGGAAGGTTAATATCCATTTTTCAAAAAATTGATACAAGACCCAGAGGTTCTTCCTTTTTCTTCTCCAATCTACGAGGAAAGAGAGGTAAATATTTTAATGAAGGATCATGTAAACTCAATCTCTTACTTTCCGCCACTGATACCTGGGATTTACCTTCATTCGTGGGCTCATAACACTCAGGATGTGCAGATTGCATGGTGGGTTCATTGCCTTTTTCCTCCAGCTCTTGATTCTAAATTTCTGCCGCAGGGTTCAGTTTGGGCAAACCGGACCCCTCATCAGTGAGCTCTTTCACTTCTTTGTTTGCGAATTTCAACTGCAGTGCACCAACTACCTTTCCAATTCTGAGTGTAACCTGATTTACCATCTCTTGTGGATTTAACTGAACTTGGGAAGATAACCCTGGTTGTTTCATCCTGAGTTCGTTCATGGAGCTAGATAAATAGGCGATTTATTGCGTATGCTCCTATAAAATTTCTTCGATCTTCCCAAACTTTTGGTGTTGCTTCTGCACCATGTCCATCAATATGTCCATCTTATCATTCATATATTTTCTTTTACCACCTTGTATATGTTGAGGAAAAATGGGGCTTCTCGTTGAATTTGTGGAACATAAGGCTGGAGGTGATACTGAGGCTGCTGTGGTGTGGCCTTGTTCTCTCCAATGGAAGTTTAAGTGATCCTTATACCTTGGAATGAAGGTTTTGGGATATGGATCACCTCTCTGCTGCCTCTTATTATAGTTCCCCATGGCATTAGTTTGGATCGGTATCTCCTCCATGGTAAGAATCCACTGCAGCGTCGTATGGTTGACTGATCCACATGCATCGCAATGCCCCTCTTGTACAGCTGCAAAATTGTCAACGAACTTGGATAAAATTTTCTCTATTCTTTCTCTTCTCTCCTTGGTCTCATCATGTTCGTGAATGGATTTTGTGTCACCTTCTTCAAGATTTGGGCTTCCTGTTGATCATACTCCGTCTTGGAATCCACCAACCTTTTGATGATCTCTCCAGCCTTATTCACTCAAAGGTGAGAAAATCTACCACTGCTGGAAGATTTCACCAAGTCCTTGTTGGTGGATGTCATTCCTTGATAAAAGCACTAGAGCAATTGGCCTTCCATCATTCTGTGGTTAGGCAGCTATCAACTAACTTTCTGAATCTCAGCCAATAAATACTCAATGGTCTGTCATACTCATGCTTGATACTCGTGATTTCTTTCTTTAACACATTTTTCCTTGTGGCTGGAAAAAAATATTCCAAGAACAATTTCTTAAATTCTGCCCATGTCAAAATAGAGTTGGGTAGCAGGCTTGAAAATCACTAATTTGTTGCTCCTGTCAAACTGAAGGGGAATGCCACCAACTTGAATTGATCTTCCGTCACGGTGGATGGCCCCTTCTGTACCTTACAAATCTTCACAAATTCGCACAGAAAATTGTAAGGGTCTTTGGTGCTCTCCCGTAGAACTTCGGCAGTACATTTAGGAATGCCAATTTGATCTCTATCGGATTCTCGGTGGCAACAGAATGGGAGTGGGGGGATCTTCTCACTATGACCAGTGAGTTCTCACATGTAGGGGTTGTTTGGGTTCTGCCCAGGATTATGATTTTTTTTGGTTCTGTCCATTTCGGTATCAGTTTCTGAATCAGAGGTGGTTGTTGAAATCGTAAGAGGTCCAGTTTGGCCAAACTGAATGGTCGCGACAGAGTCTGATTTCTGCATTTTTGTTCTCTTTTGGTTCCGCTTGGCTGTTTTTTCAACTTCCGGGTCGAATATTAAATTTGGCCTTGATGATGTGCTTATAAACCAAGCACTAAAACAAAATTTAGTGGGAAATTTTGTAGAAATTAACTTACCGTTACCTGGCAGCGGCGCCAAATTGGTGAACGTCGTTTCACTCACAAAAATAACCTATAAACTCTATAGATAAGATTAGCATAGTAGTAAGCAGAATTGATCCCACGAGAAACAGAGCAATAACTTTAATATAATTACCTACTAATATAGAACAGTTTTGGTGTAGCCACCATGCCTTAATTTCATCCTTTTGTTCCTCGAGTAATGCATGTGGTACTCTCTTCCGTTGCACATGAGCACAACAGACAACTTGTATGGCGGTAGGAGCTTCACAATCCAGCTTGGTACGTACTGAATTATAATTAAAAAACATATTCAGTAAATATAAAAGTAAAGTATATAAAAAGGTTCCTGAAAATGAAATTAATATGTGACAAGGATTACTTACCAGGATGGGAATTGCTCTGAAGTTCGTCTGCGTCAGTGTGCGAACAAAATGCTGAATGATATTTCCGAATGTAGTTCGCTGACAGTTATCATCCTAATTGCTACGGATCATGTCACCGCAGACTTTGAAAATCTCTATATTCATTCTGATTACAAGTTGGTAATGGTACGTTCCTTCCTATTACTCATTTGGGATGTTCTATTTTTCCACCCTTGCATAAACCAATCCATCTACATAATATTTATTTGTTCCTAATAGTCATAAGAATCTGTTAAGTGTCTCTTAACTTATTTATGATAACAATGCTTGCATGTTATTCTTTCTGAATCGTTGTCTTGTTAAGGATCTCAAGGTCAGACGCTCATAACCAGAACCATCGAGAACAACTTGTATCGCCTCAATCCACCCAGTACTTCTGCTTTCGCTTTTTCCTGTGTTTTACTTGGACCAAGACTGATCTCCAAACCTGGCATAAACGTCTCAATCATCCTCATGAGTCTTACCTTAGGAGTCTTATTTCTTTTTTCAATTACTTGTGTCTCAGAATAATTTAAAAAGTGTCTGCGAGTCTTGTCAACTCAGCAAAAGTCGTCGTTTACGTATTTCTCAATTCCATAAACCTAGTCTGGTTCCTTTTGATTTAGTGTATTATGGTGTTTGGGGCCCTGCTCTTATTTCTTGTTTGAATGGAAATCGTTATTTTCTTATATTTGTTAATGACTTACAAAATTTGGTTGGATTTATTTTCACTGTAAAAAATCTCAGGTTCTTGATTATTTTTCAGCTCTTTCAGAAAATGGAAGAAAAATAGCTCATCTCTAAAATTAAACAATTTTTATCTGACTAGGGGTGGTGAATTTTGTACAGTCTCTACTTATCTTCATTCGTAAGACATTGTACATCATGTTTTTGTTTCCCATACTTAGTCTCAAAATGGTACCACCGAGCATTGTCACAGAACAACTGTTGAATAGGGGCTTTCCCCTCTCTCTCGAGCTTGGATGCCTACTACCTTTTAGGAGCATGTCTTTCACACTTCTATCTATCTTCATAATCATACTTTATCCCCCACCCTTGAACAAAAATCTTCCCATGAATCTCTTCACCACAAATTTCCTTACTATGATATTCTTAAAACCTTTGGTTGTCTATGTTATCCTTTCCTGTGTCTATATATGTTTAATAAACTTGAATATTGTTCATCTTCTTGCATCTTTGTTTGTTGCATTTATGATAATAAAGGTTATCTTTGTCTCCATATTCATACTAATCGCATCTATATTGCTAGTCATGTCATTATATACGAAAATACCTATCTTTATCATGATCATATGGAACCAGTCCCCTATCTTCCTTCAGCCGAGTCGTCCTATATTCTTCTATCTCTTCTCCAGCTCACCTTATCTTACTCCCATTCCAACTACATCATCCTTACCCAACTCTCTCTCCGATCCACTTTCGCTCAAACTGAGCCCTTCGTACAAGCCCAGTTTCACGTCGAGCTAGCCCATCACAGCTAAGATCTCACCGTGCCCGCCAAGCCAGCCTCTCAAGATTGAGATCTCCACACCATCTAGGTCGTACCACTTCACCAAGCTCTGCCTCCACCTGACTTCCAGTGCCAAGTCATTTGCCATCGACTGCGAGCTCGAGTGCCCCTTCCATGGCGGACGAGAGCTATTTTTCTTCTCATGGGTCTGGTTCACCATCCTTTGTTACTACTCCTCCATTCCCTTTTTATTTTGAGCTGGTGATAACAATCAACACATCATGGTCACCCGTGATAAAGCTAACAATTTAAAACCAAAAATTCTTCTCTCAACTAAATATCCTTTACCTCATTCATATTCTCTCTATTCTAAACCAAAAACCTTTTCCCAGACTTCTAAAAATTTTGAATGGAAAAATACAATGCAAGTTGAATGTGATGCCCTTATGTATAATGGGATGTGGAAACTTATCCCACCTCCTAGTAATACTAATATTGCTTGTTGTGAGTGGGTGCACAGGATTAAGCACCAAGCTAATGGTTCCATTAAGAGGTACAAGGCGTGCCTTGCCAAAGGTTTCACTCAGGAATAGGGTGTTGATTATCCAGATACCTTTAGTCCACTGGTCAAGCCAACTGCCATTCATCTAGTTCTGACGATTGCACTTACTCTTAATTGGTCAATTCGTCAGGTTGACATCAACAATGCTTTCCTAAATGGTAATCTTTCTAAGCTAATTATTATGTCTCAGCCTCCTGGATTTCATGATCAGACTCGTCCCTCACATATGATTCTCCTGAAGAAGGTACTCTGTGGTCTCAAGAAGGTGCCTCAAGTATAGTTACGAAACTTCACATTTTTCATCAGGACTATAGGTTTGTGCCTTTTAAGTCTAACACTATACTCTTAATTCATCGTCAGGAAATCTTGTTCTCTATCTTCTTGTTTATGTGGATCATCCAATTATTACTAATTCTTTATCAACTGCCACCTATGAGTTTCTTGTGATATTGAATGATACTTTTGCTCTTCGTGGTCTTGGTCACCTGCATTATTTTTGGACATTAAATTTAATTGCTCGAAGGATGGTGCTATTTTATCTCAAAAAAAAGTACATTCGTGATCTCCTAGACCGCAAAAAATGGTTGATGCCAAGCTGATAACCTCTATTGATGAACTGGCTTCGCGGCTCACCTTGACCCGTAATCTTTTGCGCGACCCTCATTTGTATCGCAGTAGTGTTGGTGCTCTGCAATATGTCACGATTACTCGCCCTGAGTTCTCTTATGCGATTAATAGTGTATGTCAGTTCATGCATAGTCCTATAGAGTTCCATTGGTCTATTGTTAAAAGAATTTTGCGTTATTTGAAAGGTCCGTTGACTTCTGGTCTTCATCTTTGGACGTGTACTGATCATCGTTTTGTTGGTTATTCTGATGCTAGTTGGCCATCTGATGGTGATGATTGTCGATCTTAGCAAAGTTTTGCTATTTATTTTGATGGAAATAATATCAGTTGGTCTTCTTGGAAATAGCATGTTGCCGCAAATTCCATCTCAGAGGCAGAATATTGCGCCATTGCGTTTGCAACTAAATATTGAGCTCATTCAGCTTCAACAGTTGTTACAAGAGCTCCAGACTCCTCTTTTGCCTCCACTTATTTTATTGTGTGACAATCTTAGTGCTACTTATATGTTGGCTAATTCTGTCTTTCATCAGCGGTCAGAACATATCATTTTGTTCGTGAGCAAGTTGATGATGGTTCTTTGGTGGTTTGTCATATTCGTTCGCTTGATCAGATTGTTGTACTAAAGTAGTTGGTAATGATCGTTTTTCTACCTCCATGAGATTTGGGGGGGGAGGGGGGGATTGTGGGAATGGGATTTATATTTATGGAAAATATATGTTGTAGATCTTTAGGTTACCATAGTTTTATTTATTTTTTAAGCAATTTCTTATATAAATAGTTGTTATGTTGAATGAATATAACTTAATTTTACACAAGCCCTATACAACTTTACAAAATTATTGTATGAATGGGGATTTTATTTTTCTCCTATCTTTTCTGTGAGAGATATACTGTCTGTTTTTTTTCCAACCAACGGCCTCTATGTGTGCGCAACCTGTGTGCTGTATTTGCATGACTGTGGTTAGTGCAAACTGGGTGCAATTAGCAGAACATTTTTGTTTTCTTCTCAATAAAATTAGTTTTAATTGGTTACTGCTTATAATTAAATAAATAGTATCTTTCCTGGAACATCCGTGAAACAATGGGAGGGTTTAAATTCAAATTTATTAGGTAATTAGATTAACAACAGTGTGATGCACAATTAAAAATAAGTAACCATATCTAATAACATTATATTTTATGAATGAATGAAATATTAAGATAAAGTATGATTTATTATTTGTTGATAAATAATATGCTATTTTATATTTATATAAAATAATATGTACATCTTGTAAAGATACAAAATAAATTTTGTATATAAATACTATCCATTATTAACAATATGTTGATAAAATATGAAATATATATATATATTCACAATTCATCAAAACACTATTGATTAATTTTAGTAAAATTGTTCTTTTTTAGAGCAAACGATTTCGATGACCTCTGAACTATCACAATCGTCCAACTTTGGCCCATGACTTCGTCTTTCTCAATTCCCATGACCCCTAGAAGTGAGGGAGAGATTTTGCAGTGTCCAAATTTGAAGAGATTCACCTATGGTGAACTGAAAGTGGCAACCCAAAACTTTCAACCCAACAGCATGTTGGGTGAGAGAGGGTTCGGGTCTGTGTTCAAGGGATACATGGATGAGAATTCGCTCGCACCATCGAAGCCCGGGTCTGGGATTGTTGTTCTTGTTAAAAGGCTTAATCATGAAGGCTTTCAGGGCCACAAAGAGTGGTTGGTAAGTCAATTTTAAGAGCTATTGTCTTTGTTTTTCATATGCCGCCCTTTTCCGTCGACCTTTATGTGACGATCTTTGGTTAACCTCTCCATGTTCTTTGTCTTTGGTTCATCGACTTTCATGCACGAAAGTTGAACGAAATTTAGGTTTTTCCCGATTTCTCCGCTTTGGACTACTGTGCTTTCAATATGTTTAGTAGACCAATTTAGAGTAAGAGCAATCGTAAGAACATGATGAACGGTAGTTAGCTTGACCACCGGACTAAAGGTATCCACATAATTAACACCTTCTTCTGAACTGAAACCTTTGGTGAGGAGCGCCTAGTACCTCTTAATGGAACCATCAGTTTGGCGTTTGATCCCGTAAACCTTCTTACAACCAACAATATTAGTATTACTAGGAGGCGGGACAAGTTTCCACATCCCATTACACATAAGGGCATCATATTCAACTTGCATTGCATTTCGCCATTCATAAATTTTTTTGCCATTGAATTTAATTTCTTGAAGAATGGTGCTATTTTATCTCAACCAAGCCGATAACCTCTCCGGTAGAATCTACTTCGCGGCTCACCTTGTCCGATGATCCTTTGCCCGACTCTTATTTGTATCGCAGCATTATTGGTGCTCTGCAGTATGTCACAATTACTCATCCTGAGATCCCTTATGCGATTAATGGTGTATGTCAGTTCATGCATAGTCCTACAGAGTTCCATTGGTTTGTTGTTAATAGAATTCTACGCTATCTGAAAGGTTCGTTGACTTCTGGTCTTCATCTTCGGCTCTGTACTGATCATCCTCTTGTTTCTTATTCTGATGTTGGTTGGGCATTTGATGGTGATGATTGTCGATCTTAGCATGATTTTGTTATTTATTAAGGTGGCAATATTATCAGTTGGTCTTCTTGGATATAGCATGTTGTCACAAAACCCAGCTCATAGGCGGAATATTGAGCCATTGCGTTTGTAGCTATATATTGAGCTCATTTAGTTTCAATAGTTGTTCAAGAGTTTCAGGCTCCACTTTTGCCTCCACTTATTTTGTTGTGTGAGAATCTTAATGCTACTTATATGTTGGTCAATCATATCTTTCATCAGCGGTCTAAACACATTAAGATTTATTATCATTTTGTTCGTGAGCAGGTTGATGATGGTTCTTTGGTGGTTCATTATATTCCTCCGCTTGATCACATTGCTAATATTTTCACTAAGACAGTTGATATCGATCGTTTTGCTACACTTCGGTCCAACCTTCATATCGCTCTACCTCTATGGGCTTGTATTTATGAAAAATATGTGTTTTGTAGATCTTCATATTACCATAGTTTTGCTTATTTTTTAATCAACCTCTTATATAAATACTTCTTGATATCTTGAACAAATACAACTAAGTTTTACATAATCCATATACATTTCTATAGAATTATTGTATGAATGGGGATTTCATTTTTCTCCTATCTATTCAGTGAGATATTCTACTGTATGTTTTTTTCCCCAACCAACGGCCTCTGTGTGCGCAACCTGTGTGCTGTATTAGCATGAATGTGGTTAGTGCTAACTGCGTGCAATTAGCAGAATTTTTGTTTTCTTCTCAATAAAATTATTTTTAATTTGTTACTGCTTATAATTAAATAAATAGTATCTTTCCTGGAACATCCGTGAAACAATGGGAGGGTTTAAATTCAAACTTATTCGCTAATTAGATTAACAACTGTGCGATGCACAATTAAAAATAAGTGACCTTATCTAATAAAATTATATCTAATTTATGAATGAAATATTAAGATATAATATAATTTATTATTTGTTGTTAAATAATAAACTATTTTATATTTATATAAAGTAATGTATGCATCTTGTAAGGATACAAAATAGTAATTTTATATATAAATACTATCCATTATTAACAATATATTGATAAAATATGAAATATATACATATATATTCACAATTCATCAAAAACTATATGATTAATTTTAGTAAAATTGTTCTTATTTTTTAGAGCAAACGATTTCGGTAGCCCCTGAACTATCACCATCGTTCAACTTTGACCCATGACTTCGTCTTTCTCAATTCCCATGACTCCTAGGAGTGAGGGAGAGATTTTGCAGTGTCCAAATTTGAAGAGATTCACCTATGGTAAACTGAAAGTGGCAACCAAAAACTTTCGACCCAACAGCGTGTTGGGTGAGGTAGGGTTCGGGTCTATGTTCAAGGGATACATATGGATGGGAATTCGCTCGCACCATCGAAGCCTGGGTCTGGGATTGTTGTTGCTAAAAGACTTAATCAGGAAAGCTTTCAGGGCCACAAAGAGTGGTTGGTAAATCAATTTCAGGAGCTGTTCTTTGTTTTGCATACGACACCCTCTTCCGTCGACCTTCGTATGACAATATTTGGTTAATCTCTCGGCCGACAGCTGAGGGACCACCGAAGTTATTTGCTCTCTGGTGGAAAAATGTCATATGCATACACGAAAGTTGAACAAAATTTAGGTTTTTTATATCTCCGCTTTGGACTACCGTTCTTTCAATATACTTGGTAGGATTATTTTTGGAACATAGTTAGTTATTCTGCTATTTTTTTGTGCAAAAATTTACTATTTGATTTTTCTTCTTTTATTTTTCATGCTTCAATTAAGCCTCTACACACGTGCTAGCTGAGTGCACCATATAAGCATGACTGTAGTTTGTGCCAATTGCGTGCAAATAGCATGACAAACTAAATACACCCAACTGAATAACTATAATTAGTTACTTGTTCATAAATTATATCTTTGCCTGAAAAATCCATGAAACAGTCAAAAGAATAAACTCAAACTTATTAGATATTTAATGTGTGGAAATAAATGTAAATACAAAACCACATGAATTGTATCCGTGGAATATCATATAATCTAGATAATACCCGTGTTTTGCACGGACGTGAAATTGAATATTATTAGATAAATATATATTTTTTTAGTATAATTTAATTAGGCAATAAAAATATTAATAAATACCATTTTAGCAAAAAAAACATTATTGTTATCAACATTGCATGCATACGGATTCTATAGAATATGAAAAATGACCAAAATTTTTTAAATTTCATTGTAATATCATATCATTGCATGGTTTATGATAAAAAACATATTCATTATTATAATATACTTTTTTACAAAGTTTAAAATATTTAAATTAGATGATAATTTTTACTAGTTAGACTTTGTGCATTTGAGTTATAGATGTCCATTTTCGTCTTCTTCCAATAACTTTTTTAATATATTGTGATTAATTGTAGCATTGTGCTATTTTTCGATCAAAAAAAGACATTCTAGAGAAGGTCATTTTTTGTTAAACATTCTATGGAAGACAGAAAAAAACTTTTTTGGTCAATAAATAGTAAGCTCCGTTAAAGGTTGGACATTTCTGGTAGCACCAGTGGTTGAATCATGCACGGTCAAATATAATGATAAAAAAATTATGCATGTTAGATCTAAACATTTTAAATTAGGTATAATGTCAACAATTCATGATTAACTGATTGAATTAGAAGTTTTAAATAGAAGTTTTAAATTTTAATCCAAAAAAAATAGATAAATTCATCATCTTAGATTAAAATATATATAGTCTAAAATTTTCAATATTTCATAATTATTAATTATACATATTAAATAAAGTTAAAATTTATGATGATGTGAATTTAAGATTAAAGTTAAAATATAATATACCTTAATGCATTAAATTTCTTATGACAAAATCTTGAGAAAGTTCGCCTTTCCTTAGCCATGTGGAAAGATGAATTTCAAATAAAATTATAGAAAGATAAAAGGTTTTAGTTGGAATATTAAAACTTTACTGTGCAGCGTGAAATATTTATAAATTTATGACACGATTAATGCAATCCAAAAAATTTATTTTGATTTATTCTAATTTGCAATTTAAACATTAGTTTTTTCATAACTTATGGGAAAACGGTCTTACAAGAGAAGAGCTCATATTATAATACTATTATCAATAACATATTGATATGTACTAAAATATGTCATTTCTAAATATTAGTTAACAAAAATAAAATAAAGTCATATAACTAGACAAAGTCTTTGAAAAGACGTGGATGAATTAAAATTATAGTAAGGTAAAAAGTTTTAGTTGCTATATTAAAATTTTATTATGCAACATGCATTAGTTCTAAATTAATGCAATGCAAAATTTTTATTTTTATTTTTTTCTAATTTGCAATTTAAACTTTGGTCTTTTCATAACTTATGAAAAGACGGTCTTTTAGGAAATGAACTCATTTTTTTAATACTATTACCAATAACATATTAATATGTACTAAAATATGTCATTTCTAAATATTAGTTAATAAAAATAAAATAAAGTCGTATATATAGAGAAAAAAATTGGGAAAGACCACATTTCCATAGGCATTGAAAGTATTTACAAATAAAATCTTTCAGTATTATTTTTTATATTTAGATAAAAAAAATTATACTGATTTTTTTCTCAAAATTAAAATTTATTAGAAATGTATAAATATAAGTTATTCCATCTATTATTCTATATGTTTAACACAGTAATTTTAGATATGTTTGTAGGAAAATTAAATTACGTGAAAAGTGATTGCAATGAGTAAAAAAATGAATAAGTAGATGAAAATTAATCACTTATTATCATGAAATGGATTTTGATAATATTAGAAAAATAAACCAAAATGGAAAGTGTATCAAATTTAAAATATATATATTATAAAAAATAAGTATTATGAACGAATTTCCCCAATAAATGGAGATTGAGAATACAAAATTAATGTGCATCCTTATAAATGGGGTATGATTAATTACTCATTAATTGAAAAACATTGAAGTATAGGAAGAACATTGAAAATGGGGGAAAATCTTTTATGGAGCAGAACAACAAGGCCTTCATCGTGAATATATCGTCCATGACAGCATCATAGGTTCAGACTCTTTCCTTGAACAATGTCAACAAATCATCCACTTAGAGGAGCAAGGTATACATCAATGCCATTACCCGGTTGCTTTGGGCCCGAAATCATCATGGATAAGATAATGTACTTCATTTTCATTATCAGCCATGAAGGGAGATTGTAAATCACCAACATTACAGGCCAAAAAGTGTACGTGTTACTCATGTTGCCAAATAGATTCATTCCATCGGTTGAGAGTCCTAACCTTAAGTTTCGGGAATCGGATCCAAACTCCGAGTATATGGCATCCAATTTTTTCCATTGCTCACCATCCGAGGTATGCAGTATGACATCATCTGCCGGACGATTTCTCTCCTCTTTCCATCGAAGTAAATTTGCATCTTGTTTCTAACCAAACAACTTCTTCACCGTGGAATTATCGGAAGATATAATAATACCTGAGCGGGTGTCTTCTTCTTCGAAACGGCCCCCACTTCCACACACACATCAATTTCACCCCGCTTAAACTTGTACCGAGACTCACCGTATACCCATCATGTTTCGAGTTTCTCATCCTCCTCCCCCCTATACAACATGCATTCATTCTGACACTCATAGATTTTCTCCAATTCTAAACCCCTAGGCCAAAGAACTATTTTCATGACATAAGATTTGTCTAGTATTCTATTACCTTCGAGGAGAAATTCTCGTACCAATTCTAGAGTTTCGGTCATCCCCTTTTCATTCCATCCAAATTTTGCCTTCAAATTCGTTGCAGGGTGGCGCTCAAAACTGAATGTTTTGACCCCACGTACAATGGACTATTCTTGTCATTAATCAAAGACTCAAGGACCTCAGGTTTACCATGAAATTCTATGGCAATATCCCCCACCATCTCATCAAATCCATCGTTACCATGTAATTCAACCCCTTCCTTCATTACAACATTTCCACCACTCTCCATCGGTACCTCCCCGTGCCATATCCAACAAGTTTAGCTTGTTTGGAAACCTCAAATTGTAAGGTGTTCACGCGTCTTCTTCTGACCTAAAAATGCATCATTCATGCAATCCTTACATGGGCATTGTGTGCGAACGACACCATTTTTGGATGCATGTTCAAAACCACCGCGATAAATGAT
This sequence comes from Rubia tinctorum, assembly GCA_032355605.1. Taxonomy (NCBI): domain Eukaryota; kingdom Viridiplantae; phylum Streptophyta; class Magnoliopsida; order Gentianales; family Rubiaceae; genus Rubia; species Rubia tinctorum. The sequence goes on from JAULKM010130209.1 coordinate 13,242, forward strand.
TCAACTAAACGGATGTAATCGGGTGAGTTCCGAAGGTCGTTCTCAATGAGTCATACTCTATCCACTGCCTACATGAAAATAACATACAAATCCATTCAATCATCTATACAACACAACAATTACGATGAAAAAAATTCTTAGCAAAACCCTAATTCAAGACATTGCAAAACTAAAATCAATATTAAAATCATAGCCCTAATTAGTTAACAATATTTGTATATGGATAATTATTTTGGGCTTTTACTTCCAAAGAATACCCTAAATTTTTTGAAATTATTTCTTTTAATTGAAAATGAGATTGAACGGTTGCATTTATTGAAATTTTATGAGGGTTCCAACACTAGAACTTAGGTCGGGCCTATAGACTTTTATGGTCATTCTAACACAACGTTGTTCTGAGACCGGAACTACTCAATGAATTCTCTTATGATCTTGGAAACCTTGTCGTTCTTTCAAATTTTCTAGCAGCAGGCCAGTCCCGATATCGGAACAAGTATAGGATCACTCGGAACTACTCAATGAATTCTCTTATGATCTCGGAAACCTTGTCGTTCTTTCAAATTTTCTAGCAGCAGGGCAGTCCCGATATCGGAACAAGTATAGGATCACTGTTCCAAACTCGTAATTAAGATGATCAGCGACACTACGACACAACCACCTTTAATCATCACCTAATCAAAGGTGGTTATTAGCAAAATCGCCTTCCATCACAAACATTCAAAGGTGGTTATTAAATAACCTCTTTTTTTAAGATCTAAACTGCCTTTTAAAATGTATGGGCTTTTGAAATACACCAGTTCCAAGTTTGGAACTCCTGTCAGAAGGAGGTTTTAAAAAAACCATGAACCGCTTTCTAATGTTGCCTTTAATAAGGCCTCCTCCACTAGTGATTGGAGATGGCTGAGCAAAAATAGTCTTGAAGATAGGCAGGTGGATGATGAAAACGCGAGCTTTGTCAAGTGGGACCAAGCGTTGGCTCTGACTTAGTTTCAAAAACCATCTCGTCAGAGCTATTAGGAACTGGCGGAAAAACCTAAAGGGAGGTTGAACCTGAGCTCTCAACATGAATTGCATTATGGACATCCGGTGGAGAAGGCGAGGACGATTCGAGAGCGGTCGATTGCGGTAGCTCCGGTAGTGGAGTCGGAATGGGAGACGGTGGATGCAGGCGATTAGGAGGCGGTAGTGGGTCATCGGCCGGCATGACTAGGGCAGGCGACGTGGCAGCGATGGTCAAGTAAGCTGCGAGCGGCTCGGAATGTCTCATGTAAAAGGAATGTCCCATGTAAAAGGAATGTCCCATGTAAAATTGCATCATTGGATGTTGTAAAAGGAATCTCTCATGTAAGATCCGGATTTGAATCCGGAACTGTAGAGTATGGAAACTTATCTTCATAAAAAATGATGTCACAACTATCAAAAAAGGTTTGAGAGTTAAGATTAAAAACATGTCATGCCTTCCTTCCTGTGGAGTAACCCAGAAAAACACAACGGTGATTCCTAGATGCAAATTTATCACGGCGGCAAGGCACTTGAGAAGCAAAGCATAAGCATCCAAAAACATTAAGAAAAGAAAATTTTGGTTGCCATCTATGTAGTAATTGGTAGGGAGTCTTTCCATCCAACAAAGGTGTAGGAGTGCGATTAATCATATTGGAAGAAGTCAAGATGCATTCTCCTCAAAAGTCAATAGGAAGACTAACCTGAAAGCGAAGAGAACGAGCAACATTGAGAAGATGCTGATGCTTTCGTTCAACATGACCATTCTATTAAGGCGTATCAACAGATGAAGTCTCAAATAAAATTCCAGATTTAGTAAAGTAAGACCGTAGTGGTAAAAAATTTGTGCAATTGTCCTCTCGGACCCTGCATATGTGGCGCCAAAATTCACGGAGAATAAGAGTACAAAATCCTTAAATCTTGCAGCAACCTCAGATTTTGTAATGAGCAAATGAACCTAAACAGCCCGAGAGTAGTCATCAACTATGGTTAAAAAAATAAAATGCTACAATAGTGGAGGGGTAATTATAAGGACCCCAAACATCACAATGAACTAACTCAAAATGACGAGTAGTTTTAGTCAAATTTAATGGAAAACAATTCCTAAATTGTTTTGCTCGATGACAGATTGAACAAGGAGTAATGGTATTAAAATCCAAATGACTATCTTCAATAAAAGAAACAGAAGACAACACTGAAGTGGAAGGATGACCAAATCACTGATGCCAAAGACTAGGCGAAACAGAGGACCTGGAGATGCCAGAGACTGTCGGTGTGCGTGTCGGAGAGGAAAATTCTTCAAACGTGTGTAACTAATAAATCCCACCCAACTGTCCACCCACGCCAACTACTGTTCTCAAGCTAATGTCTTGTAATATGCATATATTATTTGTAAACACGACTAGACAATTAATGGAAACAAGTAACTTGTCACAAGATAATAAGTTGCAACGCAATTCAGTGATAATCAAAACATGCGGTAAGGTAATATGGCTAAGGCGTAAAGTGCCTTTGTACACAGCAGTAGATATGGTTCCATCAGGGAGAATAACATCAACAGATTCAATAGGGATAATATCATGAAGAAACTCCTTGTCACCTGTCATATGATAAAAAATGCCAGAATCAATGATCCAAGGTAAAGAAGACTTACCTGAATTATTGTCAAGGGTATTTCATTTAGTATTCAGATTTAAACTGAATTCTACTGGGCATCAGATAAATTGGGTCCCACAACCAAATGATCAAGGGTGATCGGTGAAGAACTAAAAGAGGCAGAATCAATGGTTGAGGCGGCGGTGATCAGCGATGGTCCAATTTTGAGGTCAGCCGGTCAGCGACGGCGACGGTCCAATTTTCGGGTTGTTGTTGTATTTGGCAGAGAACTGCGGCCATTCATAATAATTATCACCTTTCAAAATAACCGAAGAAATCAGCAGGCTCGGGTTATCTGAAACATGATGAAAAAATAGAGATGTAGGTAATGGCGCAAGAGCGTTGAAGGAGACATTGAGCATTCTGATGGCATCGACTTCGGCCGGGAGACGATTAGCAGCGGCGTGGAGGTTTGCGGTGATGAGATCGGTGGTGGCTTAAGCGGCACCGGCATCCTCAACGGCTTTTCCAATGGCAGGAGCAGCTTGGAGATAGGCGGCGGCGGCTTCATAGGCAGAGTCAGTCATAATGAGTAAATCAGCATCGATCATTGATCGGCGAAAGCATGAGCTAAGATTATGTTATATTTTAGAATTAAATGGTTTTCAGGATTTTAGCTCTGATACCATGTAAAATATAATTGCGTGATTGTATTGATAATAGAAAGCCCCTATATATAGGGAAAATACAAAGATCAAAGGCCAACCGGAAAATACAAAAGCTAACTAATCATCATATATGGAAAAGGAAAAGATATTAACTAGTCAAATATGGAAAGGAATTCTAACCTAAGATATTTACTTAAACCTAATAGGAAAAGAATATTAATTACAAAATATCCTCAATAGCAAAAATGATATAATTTAACTTTTGAAGTTAAACTTACCCAATTTTGACCATTTTATTCTACCATTTTCTTCTACTTATATATAGGACTATTATCATATAATATATTGTTAAATTAGTTATAATATATTTTTTCAAATTATTATATTTTCAAAAAAAAATCACATGCATTAATAAAGATATTTATAAATATATATTGATGCAGTTGACTCCCAAATCAATATATATCATTTTTGTTGGGACGAAGGTAGTATATATATTTTTTTAAATCTCAGTAAACCATGAGAATTTACTTATTATAATCTCTATTTTCTCTGACCGTCAATGATCTTTAGGTGTCATAAATTCATAGGTACACAAATATTAAGAATACTACAAGTATATGAAGGAAAACTAATAGAGAAATGCCAATGAGTGGATAACAACAATCATAATATTTTTATTATCCAATGTATTGCAAAAGTCTTCTAATCATTAGAAAGTCGCATTGAGTTTTTAAGAAAAACCATTTATAGTACTGGAAAAAGATCCAGTGATTATAATACGTATAATTACCATCCAACTCAACTAACCTCTATTGCAAAGATATCTAAATTATGTCTACCAAACTGGTTGTATGTACTGTTACAGATTAAAGATTAAATAAAAAATGTAATATATTCATCGGGATACTAACTCGCTTGCCGCAAAAATCATGACCACTTAGCAGAGAATAGTGTATCACACATCAATTAATTTGCCAAATAGGAATTCTCGAGAACCGCAGAAACCACTTAATGCAAAGCATGATCTATGTTGTTCAATCTGTAAACACCTTAAAAAACATTGATATGAAAGCATCCAAATTAATGGAAAACCTATCCAAAAATGTTTTAAAAATTACAAAAACGCATTCTGTACACCCAGATCGAAAACAAAACATCGACGCAAACAACTAAATCGTGTGATCATCATGAACACAACTAATAGAGATATAACTGATTTAGAATCAGGATAAGAAATGAATACTCTTTCTAATTGGTTATATATATATATATATATATATAGTTTCATATTTGTTTAGGCTTTGTATACCCTTTGTACTCACTATTTGTATGAATACACAAATCCACAATTTTTTGTGGTTTTTACACTCCATCACGACATCATTTAGCTCTCTCTAAATATTCTTGGCTTTACCTGAAATTACCAAATTTTTCCTCCTGCTTTCTGATCCTCGGTCGCGCCCACCCACCATATTTTCCCGATCGTCGCCGCCTCAGGGCTATCGTTCATCGCCCATTGAAAGACCCGGATGCCGCTTCCTTCCTGTGACGCCGCTCCACTGATCATTCACCGACGCATCCTCCACATGCGTAGCTTATCTGCTCGGACATCGTTATCCTACTATCCGTCGATGCCTTTGCTGCTCCAATCTCCACACATGAAAGTTAGAGCAGACGTCCACTTCCAATCACAAGTTTGTTATGTGGTTAGTGCGATTTAATTTTTCTTTTAAGTTTGGATATGTTCCTGCTTGACCCTAATGACGTCCTACTAGCTTCCGTCGTTGATCAGCTGCATCACCATCAAAGTTGATGGTTCCAATTACTTTCACTGGCATACTTAGGTTACTTCTATTTTACGTTCTACCAAATTGATTGGTTTTGTTGATGGATCTATGTCATGCCCAGCTCCACTACCTTATTGAACCTCTAAGGGATCCTTTGAAAAGAATTATGTTGATGTTGAGTCCTCCAAAGCTTCCGCAGAGGCTTACGATGCTTGGATTGAATCAGATCAACTAATTCAAGCATTACTTTTTTCATCCCTTACTCCATCTGCGATGTCAGTAGTCGCTGGTATGGTGAATGCTCCTCAGGTATAGGATGCTTTGTCTACTAAATATCATAATAGTTCTCATACTCGTCATCTTTATATTTGTGATCGCCTTTATGGCATTCACCAACATGATCAATCTGTACAAGATTATTACTCTTTCTTTAAGGACATTCTTGATGAATTGCGTGTTATGGGTTATGTTCTTTCCAGTGATGATACCGTTCTGTTATTTTTTCGTGGCTTGAATGAAAAGTTCACTCAGTTTTCATCAACTCAAATGGTTAAAAATCCTTCACCAAAGTTGTTTACTATTGTAGCTAATGCTAAAGCTTTAGATTATTCTCTCAAATCTCTACCGACTTCTGCTTCTGGACCAGTACTTGCTACTTTTTTTCCTCTCCGCAAGCGTCCAGAAAACCCTTCCACAACAGAGGAGGCCAACAAAACATGTGGGCAGAGGTGGCCGAGGTCGCGATCTTGGAAAGAGTGTCGGCCAATCTCTGACTCTAGGCGGCGGCGGACTAGCCTCACAGGGTGATTGTAGCGGTGGCACTTATGTGTGCCAGTGGTGCCATCATCCCAGTCCTCTCGTTAAATACTGCCACAAGCCTCTCATGTATCTCGCGATGACATTGCCAATTCTGCAGATACAGCTTAGCTACAACAATATAATGCTGCTAATGCTTGGTACATGGACTCTGGTGCTACCAATCACATGACCAGCAGCTCACTCTGTCAATATATTCACCACAAATTCCACATGCACAACCTCACGCGCCCGACTCTCTGCCGGCAAGTGCAGCTCACGCGCCACCAGTAACGGCTCCGACAGCTCCCCAGCATCTTCGCCGCCTTCAGCTCAGCTCGTACCATCCTTGATGCTAGCTTCTCCAGCTTGGCTATCATTACCATTCGCCTTGGGTTTCGTACCCACCTTGTGTTTTGTGCCCATCTCGGGTTATGTGGCTTCCTCGAGATCCATGTCATCTCCAGCATTGGGTCTCTCTTCTCTTCAA
>JAULKM010130219.1:0-19577 GCA_032355605.1 Rubia tinctorum
TCGACCCTGCTTATCACTATACTAATTAGTATTCCTGAGTTTGCAGGTATTTGGCGAGTTAAACGACGCTCACCATTATCTATCACAATTAAATTGCATACTATATTTAAAAAATAATATAAAAGTTCAAAATGTAGCTTTTACTAGTCATATTAGAAGAGTTGTTGTTAGTTGTCATACATGATTACTACAATATAAATAATGAAATAAATTCGTTTAAACGGAATAACTTGAGAAAAAGCATACAAGCCTTCTTAGAAGTTATTCAACATTTCATTCTATCAAAGTTGGCCCCATGAATAAAATGATTCCAACATCCTCAAAATTATATGGTCGTAAGCATGCTTTTCCTTTTTTTTTTTCAATTCCTTTGGATTTAGGTAAGCAATCTCATTGCTAGTAGTATGGGATACTACTCTTGGTTGATCGCTAGGGTATATCCAATGTACTTCTTATCTCCTTTTACCTCAACATCTGAGAACCCCTAACTGATATTGACGAGCAAACCAAAACTAACATGTATACCCCTTTCACCAGGTCTACCTGCATTTGTCCCAAGAATAGAAGAGCCACAATTGTTTTGGCAAAATCTGTCACTAGTGATATAGAGCTTAATGGGTGTTCTTGTTTCATGAAGAAAAATTATTGCTCATTATTAATTTTAGCTCTGTGGTTCGTGTGATGGTTTGATCATTAGTGAACTAACTTTATAATCATCCCACACACATAAACCTATCGCATGTTTTTATAATATAAAGAATAAATAAATGCATCTAAAGTGTTCCCAATATGACCCCTAATCTTGACAAAATCTTCACCTTGTATGTTGGATCCTATCTTTCGTTCTTTTCATTGAACTTTCATTTTATTTAAACTTGATTAATAAAAGTTAAAATGAATTTACTACAGAGCAATAAATGTTATGCATACCGTATTTAAATTACAATATTTCGTAAACGGTGTGCAAACCCATATTTAAATATCTTGTTGAGCAATTCTAGTCACATACAACTCTGCACTATATCCTATTCGTACATGCATACATTCACATCTAAAGTGAATGACTCAATAATAATAAATTGGAATAAAATCAAACAAGGTAAATATGCAATTACCCATACCAGAATAATTAGGTTGACTAATTTCTAAAATTATTTACCATAGTTATTATTCATTACCATATTTAATCATTCTTAATCAATAAATAAATTAGATATATTAGGCAATCCATATACAAAAATAATTAAGTTAACTAATTAATAAAATTATTAACTTTAATTATTAGTATCTAATATCCATTATTTTAAATTAATAAAATAATAATAATTTAATAATCAAGTATATTTACTATCTTAATTACTAAAATAATTGTTCATAGTTAATTTTAATTTTAATTTGGATTAATTAAAATTACTCCCAATTAATAATAAAACTACCCCACAAAGCCCAACCTAATTTGGATTAATTTTTTAAAAATTATTCAATTAGATCAGTTTGTTCAAATCAGACAAAGACAAGCCCGGTCATCTGGTTTGGCATGGACCTAGTCTAATCGGATACATCTAGGCTATACCAAAGCTATATAATCATCCAGAAAGCTATTTGCTTCCTCACATCATTGAGTGGGCTGAATATGACCAACCCAAAGAAAAAACAATCCATAACCCTATTTTTTGCACACCAGCAGCCTCTTGGCACTATAGTAACTTCCGCTCTTGCGGACGCTACAATAATGCCACCGATGATGAATAATGATTCCGGTCGTGAATAGTAATTTCAGTCGTGAACAATTTTTTTGATTTTTTTTAAAACTGTTTAGATTATCCAATAATTAATTTGATTCAAACATGATCACAAATGTAAACATCATATTATGTAAATCTCATACACATATTATTTAGATCAAACTAAAACTTGCAACCTTACTCTGATGTTATTGTTGGCAAATGATTAAATCTTTTTTAGTGGAAAATCAATTATCTAATCTCGAATCTCATGCATGTAATAAAAATGAATAAAACTACGAGTTTAGATTACCTTTGAAGTGTGCTTTACCGTCACATTCGATCAACCACAAAGATGAGAATCTCATGTGTGATTTCTCTATACGTATCCACACAGCACGATCAGACCATCCCCACCGTTGCCAGCTCAGAACGTTGATTGATCATTAAGAAAAAACCTAGTCTTTGTTATTCTCTTTACGGTGATATTTATTTTCTAAGAGTGTTTGATGGGTTTTCGTCGTTCCAAATTTACATGAATCTAATGTTATCATTTCTTTTTATTCCTTTAAAATATATATTATATAGCATGCACGATACAAGCACGAATTCTATTTGGTTAATTGATAAAATAGTTCTATTTCCATATACTTTCAAAATTTAAATAATTATATAAAGAATGGAATCATGGATATCGGCTAATAACAAAATCGATTGACTATAGAGATAATGGTCTGGATGAAAAGATAATAAGGAACTTTATTACCCAAAAGCCAAACTAGGCCTTATTCAAAGTCCATTGGTAGGGCTCACGGAGAACGCATCATTTACCAACACAAAAGGGGAGGAACCTCCACGTGCATACTCAATTTCATAATTAATCACACTTTTCTGAGCAGTCACACTCGTAGTCACCTGAGCGCAAAGAAGCATAAATGTTTATGGGTCGATATAGAAGGTGAGGAGCCTACAACATCAGCCGCAACAAAAATTATGTCAGTTATGCATTGACATATCAGAGTTTTGAAATCGAAAAAATACTTTTATTACCTGATAAAAGTTACATGATAAATTTTATACACTGTCAATAATGACAATGTATTTTCCAAACACAACTCAATAATTAGTAGGGAAATTTTTCAAAACAAAAGAAAACACAAAAGCACGAACATTATATGTGCATGTTATTATTAGGCACGATACAAGCACGATATGAGTATGGGCGAACTTGACCATATAATAAGGAATTTAGTTATAAACCACAATTAAATTACACAATATATAAAAAGGAATTCATAAATTCAAAATGTTGCTTTTACTAGTCACTATGCATGATAAAGAACTCAATCACTTTGGTGATAAATATTCTAATAGTTGATTCTTGGAGGAGAAATGCAGTCGACCCTACAAAGAGTTGCGCACAGTGAGAAAAGTTCGACATAAGAATTTTAACTTGGTAGTGCATTCTGTAAAAAATAAATATATATTTAATGTGTGATAATATATATTAAAAGTTCATAACGCACAATATAAACACGGCATTTGCACAACATTTGCATGATAAATTTAAATGTATATTTTGTTGAATAATTGGTCAGTTACATATTTGCAATGATTGATAGCACTATTCGGTTAAAATAATATAACAAAAGTGAAGTCAAATTAAAGTCAAGATCACAAGTCCAACTGTATTAAAATTGAACATTTCACTAAATGATGCCTTCATTTTATTCGCCAACTTTATTTCAACACTGAGAATTATTATGTCGCACATAACTTTACAAGATTGGCTAATTGAAAGAATGGTATAGTAGTATGATGGATTACTTGAAACACTTCCAGTTCCTGGGGTCTCAACTTTACTCGGCGTCATAACTTTACTAGACTGGCCTGGCTTTAAGGGTACTTTATCTTCTCAAGAAACTTCCAGTGGTGTCATTGTTTGGCTCAATGTCAGGAAGATCTCCATGGCGTGACATGGTCTTCTGAACAAGAAGATTATTGTCTTCTGGTTTGTTGTCCTTGTTATTCTTGCTTGCGACCTTTAAAAGTTTTTGCCTGTGTCAGACACTCTTTGAAATATGAGGCCAAGATGCTACTTCTTGTAAGGGATTTGCTTGTTGAGAGGGGATGAAATGCATGATGTTGTGATAGCTAGACTCAAAACCCATTTGATACAGGTTCATCATCTCCGGTATGAAATTATATTAAGAGGCTGATACAGACTGCACCAGCTTATAATCTTTTTGTGTGGAGAATTTTTCATATGTGTGGGTGAGGCTTCAAAAATAAGTTGTCAAGTGTTCAAAAAATAAAAATAAAACTACCGTAACCACCATAGTTAAATCAGAAAATTTTGCATATTGCACCACTTTATACTGATCCAAAACATGTATATTTGTATAGGCTCTAATTTCCCAACTAAATGAGAAGGAAGATTTTTTTTTTGTAAACTAAAGAAAACACAAAAGCATGAACATAATTCGTGCACCCTATTATTTATCAAGAATGAAACAAGCACGATATAAATATGGGAGAAGTAAAAAATATATTATAAGGAACATTACTCAATTTTTTAATATAATTTTAGTGTTTGTAATGATCAATTTACATAATTGTAATGGTTGTATATTTGTCTCCCCTATCTTTCAATCTACTCTTCTGAAGTCTGTATACATTCGATATAGTTTATCAGATTCTTGCTAAACTTTGATCAGGTCTTGTCCAAAATTTGGCAATGTGGGCATCCCAGATTGTTGAACTACGGAATACCCGATAATTCTACGCAACTAAAATTTGGAACTAATCCAAAAAAAAATTTGATGAACAAAGAGCTTATAACGAGTTTAAATAGTAACAAAATTTTGTCAAGAAATGATACAGAATGCGATGCCTTATAATAATCCAAACCATGCATATTCTCATCTAAGTGGAAAAAAAAATTAAATAGAAGAAAACACAAAATCACAATCATAGTATATGCCTATTATTTATAATGCACGATACAAGCACGACATCTATTTAGTAAGTTGAGAATACTTATCTTACCATGTGTTTTCATAATTTAAAGAATTATGTGAAGGATGGAATCATAGATATCAACCAATAACAAAATTGATTGACTATAGAGATTATGCAGCCGATGAAAACATAACAAGGAAATTTAATTACCGAAAAGCCAGACTAGTACTTATTCGAATTCCATTTGTAAAGTTCAGGGAGAACACATCATTTACCAATTCACAAAGGAAGGAACTTCAATGGGCATACTCAACTTCATAATTAATCAGACTTTTTTGGGCAGTCACACTTGTAGTCACCTGAATGCAAAGAAGCAGAAAGGTTTGTGGGTCAATATAGAGTGTGAGGAGCCTACAACATTAGCCGCAACAATAATATTAGTCATAGACATAGTATTGAAATGGAAAATTTCTTTTATTAACTAATCCAAATTACATGATAAATTTTATGCACTGCCAATAATGACAATTTACTTTCCAAACTCAACTAAATAACTAGTTGGAAAAAAATTTAAAACAAATAAAAATGCAAAAACACGAGCATTATACGTGAATGTTATTATCAGGCATGATACAAGCACGATATAAGTAAGGGCAAAGTTAACCGTATATTATTAAGAATTTATTTATCAACCACAATCAAATTACATACTAAATCTAAAAAAGGAATTTATATCTTCAACATGTTGCTTTTACTAGTCACGATGCATAATCAAGAACTCAATCACCTTGGATAAACATTTTAATAGTTGATTCTTTGAGGAGAAATGCAGTCGATCCTACAAAGAGTTGCACACGGTGAGAAAATTTCTGACATAAGAATTTTAACTTGTTAGTGCATTATGTAACAAAATAAACATATATTTAATGTATGATAATATATATATATATATTTAAAGTACATCAGGCACAATATAAACACGATATCTGCACAACATTTGCACGATATATTTAAATGAGTATTTTTTAAATAATTGGTCAATTACATATTTGCAATTATTGATAACACCATTCAGTTAAAATACTACAACAAAAGTCAAGTTTTATTGAAGTCAATATCAACAGTCCAACCGTATTACAATTGACCATTTCACTGAATGATGCCTCCATTTTATTTGCCGACATTATTTCAACATTGAGAATTATCATACCGCACATAACTTTACTAGACTGGCTAATTGAAAGAACGATAAAGTATTCTGGTGGATTACTTGAAACACTTCCAGTTCCAGGTATCTCAACTTTAACAGGCGTCATAACTTTACTAGACTGGCCTGCCTTTGAAGGTACTTTGTGTTCTCGAGAAACATCTACTAGTGTCATGTCCATGCTCTTTATTCTTTGAAGTCTATTACTTATCACTTGGTGTTCATGATCAATAGCAGCATTATTGGCTCGTTGCCAGGAAGATATCCAAGGCGGGACATGGTCTTCTGAACAAGGAGATTATTCTCTTCCTATTTGTTATCCTCATTATACTTACTCGTGACCTTAAAAGTTTTCGCTGATGTCGTAAAATCTTTGAACTATGAATCCAAGATGCTGGTTCTTGTAAAGAATTTTCTTATTGAGAAAGATGAAATGCATGATGTGGTGATACGTGGACTCAAAAGCCATTTGATACATGTTCATCATCTCCGATATGAAATTCTAATAAAAGGCTGATACGGACTACACCAACTTATAATTTTTTCTGTGTGGAGAATTATTTATATGTGTAGGTGAGGTTCAAATAGTAAGTTGCCATGTGTACGAAAAAAGGAAAAATACCGTAATCACCATTGTAAAATCAAAAAAATTTACATATTGCACCACCTTATAATAATCCAAAACATGTATATTTACATAGGCTCGAATTTCCCTTCTCAATAAGAAGGGAAATTATTTATAAACTAAAGAAAACAGAAAAGCATGAACATAATACATGCACCTTATTCTTTATGATGCACGAAACAAGCACAATATGAGTATGGACGAAGTCAACAACATATTATGAGTAAACATTACACAATTTTTACAATTGTAATTTTTGTAATGGTTGATTCTTAGTCTTCCCTGACTTTCAATCTACTTCTGATGTCTTTATACATCCAATATAGTCTGTCTGATTCTTGCTTAACTCTGATCAGATCGTGTCCAAAATTTGGCAATGTAGCCATCCCAGATTGTTGAATTAGGAAAAACCCAACCATTTTACGCAACTGACATTTAGAACTAATCCTAAAAGGAAGAAAAGAAGTGATGAACAAAGAGTTTATAACGAGTGTAAATGGTAACAAAATTATTTCAAGATTTGATAGTGAATGCACAACCTTATAATGATCCAAAACATGTATATTCGCTTAGGAAGGAAAAAAATTTAAAATTGAAGAAAACACAAAAGCACAAGCATAACTATGTACATTTAGTTAGTTGACAATACTTCTCATACTATGTACTTTCATAATAAAAAGAATTATATTAAGGATGGAATCATAGATATCAACTAATAACTAAATAGATTGACTATAGAGATGACGCAGCCGATGAAAAGATAATAAGGAAATCTTATTACCGAAAAGCCTGAATAGGCCTTATTCGAATTCCATACGTAAGATTCAGGGAGAACACATCATTTACCAGCACACAAAGGGAGGAACCTCCATGTGCATACTCAACTTCATAATTAATCACACTTTCTTGGGCTATCAAACTTGTAGTCACCTGAGTGCAAAGAAACAGAAAGGTTTTTGGGTCATTATATAACGGGTGAGGAGCCTATAACATCAGTTTCAACAACAATTATATTAGTCATATACATATCAGTGTTTTGAAATGAAAAAAAAATACTTTGACGAACTGATCAATACATGATAAATTGTATACACCGCTAATAATGATAATGTATTTTCCAAACTCAACTCAATAATTAGTAGGGAAATTTTTTAAAATAAAATAAAATACAAAACCAAGAGCATTATACGTGCATATTATTTATTTGGCACGATACAAGCACAATACAAGCACGATATGAGTATGGGCAAAGTTAACCATATATTATAAGGCCTTTAGTTATCAACCACAATTGAACTACAAACTATAATTTAAAACGAATTTATAAGTTCAAAATGTTGCTTTTACTAGTAATGATGCATGATCAAAAACTCAATCACCTAGGTCATAAACATTTTAATAGTTGATTCTTTGAGGAGAAATGCAATCGACCCTACAAAGTGTTCCAAAGAGTGACAACAGTACCGACATAAGAATTTTAACTTGATAGTGCATTCTGTAACAAAATGAATATATAATTATTTTGTGATAATATATGTTAAAAGTTCATCAGGCAGAATATAAACACAACCTTTGCACAACATTTTCACGATATGTTTAAATGTCTATTTTGGTGAATAATTGGTCAATTACATATTCACAATGATTGATAACACTATTCAGTTAAAGTAATATAACAAAAGTTGATTTTAACTGAAGTCAAGATCACCAGTCCAGTCATATTACAATTGAACATTTCACTAAATGATGCCTCCATTTTCTTCGCCGACTTTATTTCAACACTGCTTAATTGAAATAATGGTAGAGTATTCTGATGGATTACTTGAAACACTTCCAGTTCCAGGTGTCTCAACTTTACCAGGCGTTATAACTTTACTAGATTGGACTGGTTTGAAGGTACTTCATCTTCACGAGAAACATTCAGCAATGTCATGTTCATGTGCTTTTTTCTTTGAAGTCTATTACTTCTCATTTGTTGTTCATGATCAGCAGCAGCATTATTTGGCTCAATGTCAGGAAGATCACCAAGTCGTGGCATGGTCTTCTGAACAAGGAGATTATTCTCTTCAGGTTTATTATCCTCATTTTCCTCTCATGTGACTTTCAAAACTTTTTGTCGGTGTCATACACTCTTTCAAATATAAAGCCAAGATGTTGCTTCTTGTAAGGGATTTGCTCGTTGAGAAAGATGAAATGCATGATGTGATAATATCTGGACCTAAAACCCATTTGATACGGATTCATTATCTCCAATATGAAATTCTATTAAGATGCCGATACGGAATGCGCGACTTATAAATTTTGTTTTGTGGAGAAGTTTTTATATGTGTACGTGAGATTCCAATAGTAAGTTTCCAAGTGTATGGGGAAAAACTAACATAACCACAATATTAAAATCAGAAAAATTTACACATTGCACAACCTTATAATGATCCAAAATATGTATATTTGCATTGGTTCTAATTTTCTAACTCAATAAAAAGGGAGAATTTTTTATAAATTAATGAAAACACAAAAACATGAACATAATACGTGTACCATATTATTTATCAGGCACAAAGCAAGCACGATATGAGTATGGAAGAAGTCAACCATATATTATAAGGAAACGTTGCGAAATTTATATAACTGTAATGTTTGTAATGGTCAATTTACAAAATTGTAATGGTTGATTCTTTGTCTCCTATGTCTTTCAATCTACTCTTTTGATGCATCTATACATCCGATATAGTTTGTCAGATTCTTGCTAAAATTTGATCAGATCTTGTCCAAAGTTTTGCAATGTGGCCATCCCAGATTGTTGAATGACGAAAGACCCAAGCATTTTACGCAACTGACATTTGAAACTAATCCTAAAGAGAATTTTAAAAAGTGATGAACAAAGAGTTTATAACTAGTTTAAAAGGTAGAAAAATTATATGAATATTTGATACAGAATGCACCGCCCAATAATGATTCAAAACATGTATATTCACATAGGAAGGGAAAAATTTTAAAGCAGAAGAAAATAAAAAAAAGTACAAGCATAATACGTGCCTATTATTTATCATGCACGATACAAGCACGATATTTATTTTCTTAGTTGACAATTCTTATCTTACCATGTCCTTTCATAAATTAAAAAATTATATTAAGCATGGAATCATAAATATCAACCAATAAAAAAATCGATTGACTATAGAGATAATGCAGTTCTGAAAAGATAATAAGGAAATTTTATTTCCGAAAAGTCAAACTAGGCCTTAATCGAATTCCATTGGTAAGGTTCATGGAGAACACATTATTGACAAAAAACCACAAAGGGACGAACCTCCATGTGCATACTCAGCTTCACAATTAATCACACTTTTTCTGAACAGTCACACTTGTAATCACTTGAGTGCATAGAATCTAGAAAAGTTTGTGGGTTAATAAAGAGAGTGAGGAGCCTACAACATCAACCTCAATAACAATTACATTAGTCATAAACATATCGGGGGTTTTAAATGGAAACATACTTTGATGAACTAATCAAATTGCATGATAAATTTTATACACTGCCAATAATGATAATGTATTATCCAAACTCAACTCAATAATTAGTAGGGGGAAATTTTAAAAATAAAAGCAAACACAAAAGCACGAGCATTATCTGTGCATGTTATTTATTAGGCACGATACAAGCACGATATGAGCATGGGTAAAGTTAACTATATATTATAAGGAATTTAGCTATCGACAACAATTCAATTACATACTATATTTAAAAGGGAATTCATAAGTTTAAATGTTGCTTTTACGAGTCACGATGCATGATCAAGAACTCAATCACCTTGGTCATAAACATTGTAATAGTTGATTCTCTAAGGAGAAATGCAGTCAACCCTACAATGAGGTTCACACAGTGAGAAGAGTTTCGACATAAGAATTTTAACTTGGTAGTGCATTCTGTAACAAAATAAATATATATTTAATGTGTAATAATATATAATAAAATTTCACCAGGCACAATATAAACACGGATTTGCACAACATTTGCATGATGAATTTGAATGTATATTTTGGTGAATAATTGTTCAATTACATGTGTTTCAATTATTGATAACACTATTCAGTTAAAATAATATAACAATAGTCGAGTCTAATTGAAGTCCGGATCACCAGTCCAACCATATTACAATTAAACATTTATCTGAGTAATGCCTCCATTTTCTTCGCCGACTTTATTTCAACATTGAGAATTATCACGCCGCGCATAACTTTACTAGACTAGCAAATAGAAATAATGGTATAGTATTTAGATGGATTACTTGAAACACTTCCAGTTCCGGGTGTCTCAACTTTACCCGACGTATAACTTTACTATACTAGCCTGAGTTTGAAGGTGCTTCGTCATCTCGAGAAACATCCAGTGGTGTCATGTGCATGCTTTTTCTTTTTTGAAGTCTATTACTTCTCACGTGGTGTTCATGATTAGTAGAAGCATTATTTGGCTCAATGTCAGGAAGATTTCCAAGGCGTGACATGGTCTTTTGAACAAGGAGATTATTCTCTTCCTGTTTGTTACCTTCATTATCCTGACCTGTGACCTTCAAAAGTTTTCGCCGGTGTCGTACACTCTTTGAACTATGAGACCAAGATGCTACTTCTTGTAAGAGATTTACTATTGAGAGAGATGAAATGCATGATGTGATAATACCTAGACTCGAAACTAATTTGATACGGGTTCATCATCTCCAATATGAAATTCTATTAATATGCTCATACGGACTGCACGAGCTTATAAAATTTTTTATGTGTGGAAATTTTTTTATGTGTGTAGGTGAGGTTCCAAAAGTAAGTTGCCAATTGTTCGAAAAAGGAAAAAAAACTACCATAACCACCATAGTAAAATGAGAAAATTTTACATATTGCACCACCTTATAAAGATCCAAAATATGTATATTTACATAGGCTCTAATTTCCCAACTCAATAAGAATGGATACTCAACTTCACAATTAATCACACTTTTCTGGGCAGTCACACTTGTAGTCACTTGAGTGGAAAGAAGGAGATTGGTTTGTGGGTCGATATAGAGGGTGAGGAGCCTACAATATCAGCCGCGACAACAATTATATCAGTCATAGACATATCACAGTTTTGAAATGGAAAAATTCTTTGATGAACTTTTCAAAATTACATGATAAATTTTATACAATGCCAATAATGACAATGTATTTTTCAAAATTACTCAATAATTATTAGGGAAAATATTATTATTTTTAAAAACACACAAAAGTATGAGCATGATACGAGCACCCGATTATTTATCAGGCACGAAACAAGCACGGTATGAGTATGGACGAAGTCAACCCTATATTATCAGGAAATATTATTAAATTTAAACAGTAGTAATGTTTGTAATGGCCAATTTACATAGTTGTAATGGTTGATTATTTGTCTCCCATGTCTTTTAATCTACTCTTTTGAAGTATCTATACATCCGATATAGTTTTTTACATTCTCTCCAAACACTGATTAGATCGTATCTAAAATTTGATAATATGGTTATTCAAGATTGTTCAATTATAGAAGACCCAACTATATTACGCAACTAACATTAGGAATTAATTCTAAAAAGAAGAAAAAAAGTGATGAACAAAGAGTTTATATCGAGTTTATATCAAGTTTACATGGTAACATATTTTTGTCAAGATTTGATACAAAATTCAACATCATATAATGATCTCAAACATTTATATTTGCCTAGGCAGGGAAAATTTTAAAAACAGAGGAAAACACAAAAGCATGAGTATAATACATGTTTGTTTTTATCATGCATGATACAAGCACGACATCTATTTGGTTAGTTGATAATTATCCATGTACTTTCATAATTTAAAGAATTATATTAAGGATGGAATCATAGATATCAACCAATAACAAAATCGATTGACTATAGTGATCGCAACCGATGAAAAGATAATAAGGAAATGTATTACCCAAAATCCAAACTAGGCCTTATTCGAATTCCATTGATAAGGTTCTGGGCAGACACATCTTTACAAACACACGAAGGGAGGAATCCCCATGTGTATACTCTACTTCATAATTAATCACACTTTTCTTGGCAGTCATACTTGTAGTCACCTAAGTGCAAAGCAGCAGTAAGGTTTGTTGGTCAATATAGAGGGTGAGAGTCTACAACACCAGCCTCAATAACAATTATATCAATCACAGATGTATCAATGTTTGGAAATGGAAAATTACTTAGATGAACTGATAAAAATTATATGATAAATTTTATACACTGCCAATAATTACAATGTATTTTCGAAGCTCAACTCAATAATTAGTAGGGGGGAAACTTCAAAAACAGAAAAGAAAAAAAGCACAAAAGTATGAACATAATACAAACACCCTGTTATTTATCATGCAAGAAACAAGAACGATATAAGTATGGAAGAAAACAACCATATATTAAAGATTGATTCTTCTAATCTTCTCTTTTCAAGTCTATATACGTCCGATATATTTTATAAGTTTCTTTTAAACTATGATCAGATCTTGTCCAAATTTGATAATATGTCGATCCAAGATTGTTTTATTACGTAAGACCCGACTATATTACACAACTAACATTTGGAATTAATCCTAAAAAGAAGGGGAAAAGTGATGAACAAAGAGTTTATATCTAGTTTAAATGGTAACAAAATTATGTCAAGATCTGATACAGAATTCACAGCCTTATAATGATCCAAAATATTTATATTCTCATAGGCAGGGAAACAATTTTAAAATAGAGGAAAACACAAAAGCAAGAGAATAATATGTGCCTATTTTTTTATCATTCGTGATACAAGCAGGACATATATTTGGTTAGTTGACAATACTTCTCTTATCATGTATAATTTAAAGAATTATAATAAGGATGGAATCATGTATATCTACCAATAACAAAATTGATTGACTATAGAGATAATGCAACTGATGAAAAGATAATAAGGAATTTATTAACCAAAAGTCAAAGTAGGCCTTATTCGAATTCCCGGTAAGGTTCAAAGAGAACACATCATTTACCAACACACAATGGGAGGAACCTCCATGTGCATACTCAACTTCATAATTAATCATAGTTTTCTGGGCAGTCACACTTGTAGTCACCTGAGTGCAGAGAAATAAAAAGGTTTGTGGGTCGAGATAGAGGAGAGGATCTTACAACATCAACCGCAACAACAATTATATCAGTCATAGACATATCTGAGTTTGGAAATGGGAAAATACTTTGATGAAATGATCAAAGTTACATGATAAATTTTGTACACCGACAATAGTTACAATGTATTTTCCAAACTCAAGTCAATAACTTGTAGGGAAAAAAAGTTTAAAACAAAAGAAAACACAAAAGCACAAGCATAATACATGCATGTTATTTATAAGGCATGATACAAGCATGATATGAGTTTGGGCAAAATCAACCATATATTATAGAAATTTAGTTATCAACCAAAATTAAAATACATGCTATATTTAAAAAGGAATATAAAAGATCAAAATGTTTCTTTTACAAGTCATATTAGAAGAGTTGTTAGTTTTCATACGTTATTACTATAATATAAATAATGCAGTAAAAGATCGTTTAATCGGAATAACTACGAGAAAAGCATACACGCTTTCTTAAAAGCGATTCAACATTTTATTCTATCTTACTTGGTCCCTTGAGTAAAATTATTCCAAGACCCTCACAATTACAAGGTCTGAAGCATGCTTTTACTTGTCTCATTTCCTTTGGTTTTAGATAAGCAATCTCATTGATAGTAGTATCCAATACTACTCTTAATTGATCGATAGGGTACATCCAATGTACTTCTTATCTCCTTTTTCCTCAACATCTAAGGACCCCAGACTAATATTGACGAGCAAACCAAAACTAACATGTAGACCCCTTTTACTAGGTTTGCCTCCGTTTATTCCAAGATTAGAAGTGTCACTATCGCTTTGGCAAAATCTGTCAGTACTGATCGAGGGCTTAATGGATGTTCTTGTTTCAGGAAGGCAGATTATTGCTCATTATTAATTTTACGTCCGTGGTTCGTTATGATGGTTTGATGATAGTTAACTAACTTTATAATCATCCCACACACATAAACCTATCACATGTTTTTAATCATTATATAAAGTAATAAATAAATGTGACAAATAAATTAATCTAAAGTGATCCTAGTATGACCCTCTAATCTTGACAAAATCACCACCTTCCTGTTGAATACCAGCCTCGATTTTCTCAATGAACTTTCATTTTATTTCAGATTAAATAATAAAATTTAAAGTAAATTTAAAACATATCCATAAACGGTACGCAGACCGTATAGATACATTAGACAATCCATATAGCGATATAATTAAGTTATCTAATTACTAAAATTATTAACTTTAATTATTATTACCTAATATTTATTATTTTAAATTAATGAAATAATAATAGTTTAATAATCAAGGATATCCAATATCTTAATTATTAAAATTTTGTTCATATTTAATTTTAATTTTTAGGATTGAAATTACTCCCACTCAAAAGTAGAATTTCAAAAATGTTTTAGATAACCTTGGCCCACTGAACTCAGCTTAGTTCAGAAAAAATAAAATAAAACTCACCAACAATGCCCAACCCAATTTTAATTAACTTTTTTTAATAAATTATTAAACTGGATAGGTTCGAGTATGGCAAAGACTTGGACTAGGGGTGTCAAAATAGACCCGTAACCCGCGAGTCAAGCGGGTTATCTAATTTTAAACCCGTATGGGTATGGGTAAAATGGGTAATGAGTTAAATGGGTAATTGGTTAAATGGGTAGTTGAAAAATATGGGTTGAATGAGTTGGGTTTGTGGGTTAACCGCGGGTTTACCCATGTGGGTTAAAACCCGCGGGTTTACCCATATGGGTTGGTATATAAACTCATATGGGTCATATGGGTTGAAACCCGCGGGTTTACCCATATTTACCCATATGTGTTGGTATATAAACTCATATGGGTCAATATATGGGTTGAAACCCGCGGGTTTTATCCATATGAGTTGATACATAAATTCATATGGGTTTATATATGGGTTGAAACCCGCGGGTTTACCCATTTTTGACCGTGAGTTGAATGACTTTCAACCCGCGGGTTGAGCGGGTTTCAACTCGACCCGTTTTGACCCGACCTATTTTTTACCCATCATAAAATGGGTCAAAATGGGTCATGCACATATTTTTAATTACCCATTTTGCCCAATCCGTATTTGACTCGTCCGTCCATTTGACACCCCTAGGTAGAATCATAGAATCTGATGTTAATTTTAATGTGACAATGGAAACCATCCGTTAATTTATACTCCCTCTGTGCCAACTCAAACTTCATACTTTCCATTTTGGGTTGTCCCAACTCAAATTTCACCTTCTGAAATTTGCCAAATTCAGCCCATGTGAGTCAGCTTGTAATTCCAAAAATGCCCTTAAATTTGGGGAGAATTTCAGTTGGGCCTAGGCATTTAATTGGAATGGATTTGAGCTGTCAACACATTTAACCACTTCCTGCCTGTGATTAATGTTAACCCAATGCTCATTCTCGTGAATTCATATTTCTGGCCCCACATGTCCCCAGACTTTTCAGTTCCTAACGCATTATCTCCATCAAATATGATGCTCCTTTCTCTCTCATTTACCACGCTCCATTATTGCTCTATGTGTCCTTCGCAGCATCCAATGCTCCCACTTTAAACGTTCCAAGTCTCTCAAGTTCTCCATTCTTAGATCTGAGAATCTCTCTTTAACCCAACACTCCCTCTCCCTGTTTCTCAGATTTGAAAAACTCTGTCTCAAATAAAAATAGCTTCGAAAAGCACACAAGGTCGCAACCCTTGAAATCCCCATCGGCCTATACCCCGTGAAAGTCATAGTTGTGGGTTCAATTCCCACTTCTCCTTCAGCAACTGTAAGCTGTTGTGGTGGAATTTGAGTTGTTAGTGTTTTTTGGTGGAATTTCCACACTTTATTTTGGTTAATTCCCGTGGTGTGGCCTGGGTTTGATGTTCTGTTAAACTGAATTTGGTTAGGGTTTCGTACATGTGGATGCATGGGGTAGTTTTATTTGTTTTAATCTGTTTTCTGCCATTCGAATCTTGAGTCTCTGTGTATGTTTGTCTTTTTTTAGGGTTTACTTATGGTTTTGTTGACCTTTTGTGTTATCTTTCTGTGGAAAATTGTGTATGTAACCAGCTTGGGTTACAATCTCGGTTCCTGATTATTGGGGTTTATGTTGAGAGACATGTGGGTTATTATTTGTGCTACGGTTATCACGGTTTCGATGTAACTTGCAGATCTAAAATTTTTCCAACCATTAGGAGGGTAAAATCCTTTTTTTGGGGTATGTGACTCCTTTGCTACGCTTCTTTTGCAGCACTGAAACCGTTTTTTGGAAGTTAAAAATGTTCGTCAAATTATAATCGTCGACCGATTGCATGTCATGTTCGTTGTTCCCAATTTGTTAGGCTTCCAGTATGCATGGATATGAGTTGTCAGCTTTGCAAAACCTGTGTTTGCTTTCCATGGCCTGCAAAAAATGGTTTGAAGTGTGAAAAACTTATTTTCAAAATCAACTTGTCATTGTTGTCAGAATGCTTATATGTTTGCGTCTTTGGTCGACGTTTGATTATGTGTAATAATGTCACAGCTCATGAACAAGGGAAAAGGTGACCGGGTTAGAGCCAGGCAGTCCTCAACTGCCCATGGCTCACCCATGAAAGTCCATAGTACATCCCAGTTCCATGAACCTGCTTCCCGTGTCGAAGCATCTAGCTCCTCGGTATTGGAACATCCTGAAGTTGACAGTGACTCACAGTTTTGTGACGACTCCTTCACTTGTTTAGAAATACCGATCGCTACCCACTTCTCTCCCATTAACTTTGATTCTTGGCCCTCGTTGTCTGAAACTGATAGTTCTGAAACTAAGGTTTCTCAAAGTCAGGGTACTGAAAATGTGGGTTCCGATACTGAGGGTTCTGGAACTGAGGGTTCCGAAACTGACCGTTCTGAAACTGAGTTCTCTGATGTCTCTCCCGAACGTGGAGAAAACATTGATTATCGCAGCATAAAATTTAGTGAGCCCTGATTTTATAAGTACGAAGCTTGTTATTTCCCTGGCAACTGGCCGAAAAGGGAGAGGCATAAAATATCTTACACTAAGGGCATTTGCGCCACCTCCGCTGTTCGTAAGGAAATGTACGAAATGTATGAAAATGCCATTGCAGACGGCTATGGTCCAGCAGAGTGTAAAAGTCCAGGGAAAAAATCCCCTCCAACATTAGGTTGTATCCATCTATGGCTGTTTTCTGTTGCACAAAATTTATTCATTCTGTCTTAACAACAATTATCTAACTCTTTTTTTTCCTGTGTTACCAGGCACTGAATGATCTGGATATTTAGTGATTGGACTTTGTTGCACGGTTGTCCACAGGCCCGCGGTAACTGTGAAACTGCGAATATTTTGTGACTGAATCTATTTTCATAACTGATATCTGTAACAGTATAACTCTCACTGAACCTGTTATCAACCTAAACATGTTTATGTTTATTGGTGTGTTAGAATGTTGTTTACCTTGGTAAATTAGTTGGTCTGTATGCCCGTCTACGCCATTGCATGTGTCTGTTACTTTACCTGCGAGCCACCTCGTGTTGGCTGAACTTGTTATCTTCCTATTTCACATTGCCATATTATGGGATTCTTTTTTCCCCTTTGTTCGTAACTCTGCTTGCGAGCCCCTCCGTGTTGGCTGAATCCTTTGCATGTGTTGTTCTATGCTGCTATATTTTGGGATCATTCATGTTCACTAAGCTTCTTGGTCTACATGCGAGCCACTTAGTGTTGGTTGAACTTGATAATTTCCTCTTTTTGAAATTGCCATATTATGGGATCTTTCTTTACCCCTGTGTTCGTAACTCTGATTGCGAGCCATTTCGTGTTGGCTGAACTTGTTATTAGTGTGATTTTATACTTTTTTGTTACGACTGCTGTAATTTGAAAAGCATGCGTTGGAAATTGATTATTCTGGTGTTCACATTTGCACATGCATGCTGTCATTAAACATTAGCGTGATTGAGATGGAGCGTTGGGTTACTGAATGTCTGCATGAGTACGTGAACAAACAACGCAGCCATGCGGGTAGGTCAATAGGCTTACCTAGAACTTGGCAGGGCGTTAGTTTTGTTTCACATTAGGGTCATAGTGTCTGTTTTTGGTCATATATCGATGATGAAGCTGTGACGAATGACTATTATACAGCCATGCATTTCGGTTTGAAAAACTGATTTGATCTTGACGGGGCATTAACATGATTTCAAAATAGCCTGAGATTATTAGAAGTCATGTGATTGAGTTTTAGCAGCTTTGAGCCAACGATGATGATGTTTGATTATGAAATCCGATTTACGCAACCAAGTTCAGGTTAATCTGTACTTCTAGATGGCGTCTGTCATGTGGATTGTTTAAATGTGGGGGGACTAAATTCATTTGTGCCTAGCCAGCATTGTTTATCTGATTGTTAGTTGTTGCCTTTCCTATGATTTGGGTTTTTTTCTCCAGAATATAACACACAAAACACATCCCTAAACTTTTAAAACTGAAAATGCATTCATACTTTTACATTTTCGTTTCCCAATTTACATTCAAAATGAAATGGGGGTACTTACATCCCAATTTTACAAGGTTGCACTATAAACATTTTTCAAAACCAAAATGCATGTTTAATCCAGTTGCACAACCCTACAAAATATTAGCTACACTTCTACTTTCAGCCCATCTTCATACTTAGCAACAGATCACCTACTTGCCTTGTTCTACCAACAACAACCATTTCTTCCAAACATCCCCTCACAATTTCAGAGTCCACAATCAGATTATGTGGTAAATTTCCCAACCCGATCAGTCTTTGTTTTCCCATATGCGGCAACTTGAAGTTATTTCCTCCACTATTCTTAAGGATTTCAATCATAACATTTTGTAGGGACAGGAAGATGAGGTCAAGTTTTTTTGGGTCATATCTTTCAAATGCATGGTAAACAG
>JAULKM010130227.1:0-19575 GCA_032355605.1 Rubia tinctorum
TCATATTGGGCTTAAAAATAGTATCTTTGAGAGGTACGGCGACGACCTCCCACATGTCCTCTTCATTGGTAGCAGGCGTCTCTAGCTTGAGCCTTTTAGCGAAACCAGGTTTTCTTTTTTTAATTATCAAATAATGAGAACTTGAATAGACTCACAAATAAGTTATTCAATATTACTTTTTTTATTAATAATTAAATAAAAAATCCCTTTACTTTGTATTAGTTTTTAATAATTAATCAACTAGATTATTCACCTGATTGTCTCTTTTCCTTCGTATTAGATTTGGTTTTAGTGATCCTGCATATAATTCGCTTGCATCTCACATGCTATTATGTCCAAGCATATAACATTGAAAAATTACCAATCATACAACTTATTCAGCATCTCATCATAATGTGCAATATTAATTTTTTTGTTTCATCGTGCTAATTTTTTAGCTTACATGCTTGAGTAAATCAGTAATGATAGACTTCGATCTTGTAGCCTTGCATGTATTGCTTGATATAAGGACATTCCAAAAGGACCATTCGGTGTTGCTACCTCCCGCATGTCTTCTTTAGTGGTTGCAAGCGTCTCTAGCATGAGCATTTTAACGAAGCCAGGATTCCTTATTTTACAAGCCACATAGTAAGAACCTAAATAGATCACAAACAAGTTGTTAAATATTACTATTTTTAAAAAAAAAATTAAAGAAAATAATCCCTATTACTTTGTTTTATCTTTTCCAAATTCATCAATTGGATTGTTCACGTGATTGTCTATTTTCGTGCATATTAGATATTTTTTCCTTGTGATCGTGTATATGATTCGCGTGCATATCACATGCTATTATTTCCGGGCATATAACGTGGAATAATTTCTAGTCATATAACATTTTTAGTATCTCAACATTACATGCAACATTTATCTTCTGTTTTGTTTATCGTGGTAGTTTTGTTGCTTAATTGCATGAGTAAATCCATGATGATAGTCTTTGATCCTCCAACCTTGCAAGAGATATCATTTTGGACTGCTTTGTTTTAGGCCATTCCCAAAGGACAATTCAATGTTGATACCCCCTGCATGTCCTCTTTAGTGGTAGCATGCGTCTCTAGCTTGAGCCTTTTAACGAAGCCAGGATTTCTTCTTTTAATTATCACATAATGAGAAACTGAATAGACTCACAAATAAGTTATTCAATATTACTATTTTTTATTAACAATTAAAGAACAAAAAACCCTACTACTTTGTATTAGGTTTTTATAATTAATCAACTAGATAATTCACCTGATTTTCTCTTTTCCTTCGTACTAGTTTTTTTTCCAGTGATCGTGCATATAATTTGAGTGCATATCATATGCAATTATTTTTGGGCATTTAATGTGCAACAATTACAAGTCATGTAACTTATTTAGCATCACAGAATAATGTGCAATATTGTTTTTTGTTCATCATGGTAGTTTTGTAGCTTACTTAATTGTGTAAATTCCTGATGATATTCATCGATATTTTAGCCTTGTAAGAGATGTCAATTTTGACTTCTTAATTTAAAGTCATTTCAAAGGACCATTCCGTGTTGATACCTCCTTCATGTCATCTTTAGTGGTTGCAAGTGTCTCTAGCTTGAGCCTTTTAACGAAGCCAAGATTCCTTATTTTAAAAGTCACATAGTAAGAAACTAAATAGACTCACAAATAAGTTATTGAATATTACAATTTTTAAACAACAATTAAAGAAAAAATCCCTATTACTTTATATTAGCTTTTGAAAATTCATCAACTATATTATTCACGTGATTGCCTCTTTTCGTGCATATTATATTTTTTTCATAGTGATCGTGCATATGATTCTAGTGCATATCACCTGCTATTATTTCCGGAGATATAACGTGCAATAATTTCAAGTCATGTAACCTTTTTAGCATCTAAACATAATGTGAAATATTCATCACTTGGTTTGTTCATCGTGGTAGTTTTGTAGCTTACATGCTTGAGTAAATCCATGATAATAGTATTGGATCTTCCAACCTTACAAGAGATTTCATTTGAGACAGATTTGTTTCAAGCTATTCCCAAAGGACAAAAGGATGTTTATACCTTCTGCATGTCCTCTTTAGTGGTAGCAGGCATTCCTAGCTTGATCCTTTTAACGAATCCTGGATTTCCTCTTTTAATGATCAAATAATGATAACCTGGATTTCCTTTTCAAAACATTGTCAAAAGGTAACCAATTATTGAGTAATCTCAAAATGAAATGCGAGATTTTTAAAGGAATTACCTGGTTCCAAACCTTTTGGAGAGATGGAATACATACCTTTTTTTGCCGGATGATATTGTAAGCTGATTTGATTGAAAATTTACCTGAATTTTCAGGCTTCCAAATCATCACGTCCTTGTGTTCTGTAAAAGTATGCGAAATTCTCATATTTTCCACAACAGATTCATTGAACTGGTTGTAAAAAAAGCAAGGAAAAGTTCCTTTGCTTCCTGGAATTGCCTGACCTGCAATGAGAAAAAAAGGGAATCCAGAGAATGCCAAATATTTATAAGAGGTCCTATCCCTGTCCAGTTGGCTGCCCAGAAACTTGATTCACCATTTCCCAAGATGATCTGCGTATGTGTTTCTGCGACTGCATTTACAGATTTATATCTTCCCCAAGTGTCTGAGCCTCTTCTATTCATTGGAATGGACCACATTAATTTTGTCCAAGGAGATACCCTAGTTTGCATCTTCCACCAAATTTTAATTGAAAAGGAATCTATCGTTGATGTTATGTTCCTAATTCCTAACCCATTTTCCGAAGTTGGATAGCACACTTTATCCCATGAAGCCCAATGTCTTTTTTCCCCAGTGTCAGTTTTCCCCCACAAGAAGTTAGCCAGAATGGATTCAATTCTTTTAATGGTGTGCTTGGTGGGTGCAGTTACTGCCCAAGTGTGCTGAGGAATGGTGAGTAGAACATGCTTAATTAACACAAGCCTGCCCCCCCCCTGAAAGCCAAATGTTTTTCCAATTCCCCACTCTGTCCCTAATTCTGTCTATGATGTTAAGAAAGTGGAGGTTCAATTTCCTTCCTTTATAGATGGTTACACCGAGGTAAAGGAACGGTGATGATCCCTGGGCTATTCCAGTTATAAACCTAACCTCCCTTATTTTAGTGGCACTCAGCTTCCCCGAATAGAAGGAACTTTTTGTGAAGTTAACCTTCATACCTGTACCCCTCTGGTACATGCCCAGAAACTTCATAGTATTATGAAGTGTTTGGGATGTGGCTGATAAGAATAGTACCGTATCATCTGCGTAAGATAATAGGGTGAGGGGTTCAGTACCTACAGGGACTTTGAATCTTCTCAGATTTCCATTATGAAACTGAATTTTTAAATTCCTGATTAGCAGCTCCGTAATAATATTGAACAGAAAAGGAGAGAGAGGATCTCCCTGTTTAAGGCCTCTAGAAGGCTTAAAATAACCGTGTACTATCCCATTTACAATGACCGAGAACCAAGCTCCATTAAGGTTATTCATTATCAATCTAACAATATGACCATGAAACCCGAATCTGAGAAGCAGTGTGTTCAAGATTGTCCACCCCACCCTATCGAAAGCCTTTGTTATATCGAGTTTTAATATAAGGTTCAGACTTTCCTCTTTCCTATCCAGCATCCTAATGGCCTCTTTCATGATTAGAATGTTTTCACTTATATCCCTATTACTCAAGAAGGCGGACTGCTCATCTGAAGTAATGAAGTTCATATGAGGTTTAATTCTATCAGATAAGATTTTTGTCATGAGCTTGTTGCTGAAATTGGAAAGGCTTATAGGGTGGAAATCAGAGAAGGATGAAGGAGTTTTTGTCTTCGGAATGAGAGCTATTAGTGTGCTACCAATCCCCTTAGGTAATGGAACACCAGCCTGGAATTCAAGTACTGCATTCCAGACATCAAGTTTTATGATTGTCCAGTACTTTCTATAAAAGGATCCCGGGAAGCCATCCGGCCCCGGGGCGACATGCTCATTCAAATTGAAAACAGCCTTCTCTGTTTCCTCCATGGAAATTTTAGCCAAAAGTTCCATGTTATGGGACTCAGAGATTTCCGGTTTTATAGCTTGTAATAGGAAGGTTGACTCCAAACCATTGGGGTCAGTATCTTCATCATTTAAAAGCTCCTGATAGAACCTAACTGCCTCGTCTCCTATTTCCTGCTGGCCCTGAATCCAGTTATTGTCCATGTTTTTTATTTTAAAAATGCCTAAAGTGGAATGCTTTTCCTTTATTGACCTATGAAAGTACTGAGAATTTGTGTCTCCATCCTTAAGCCACCTAGATCTACTTTTTTGTCTCAAGAAAATGTTTTCCTCACAGAGTCTCTTTTTAAGTTCCGCTCTAGCTTTGTTAAGGTTTATTCTGTCCTCTAGGCTGTGTGATAAATCAAATTTAGCCTCTAGGTTTGATACTAAGGAATCTGCATTTTTAATATTATCAGCCATATTCCCAAAATTATCTCTATTCCAAATTTTGATTGCAAGTTTCAGTCTTTTAAGCTTAAGAACAAGTCTAATTTGTCCTTGTTCCTCCATATGCTCCATCCAACTACAGGCCACCACATCCTGCAAATCCGGTCTAGACATCCACATCTCCTGAAATTTAAAGGATTTGGGAAAGGTGCTGGTTTGAGTATTGAACTCTAAGAGCATAGGGGAGTGATCAGAGGATGTTCTATTTAGAATTTGGACTGACTGTGTGGCGAACGATGAAAAGAATTCTGAGTTCCCTAAAACTCTGTCTAATCTCTTAGATGTGGGGCTAATCCGCCTATTGTTACTCCAGGTGAACAAATTACCTATCGTATTAATCTCTGAGAGTGAGTTTTTGTTGATGAATTCATCAAAATCCATAATAGATCCCTGTTAAGGCTGTGATGGACCCGGGTATTCATCAATACACTTTATGACATTGAAATCCCCTCCTACAATAATTGGGTGATCTGTGCTAATAGGAGAGATTTCGGTATATAGTTCATGTCTTAGACTTCTACTATACAAAGCATAACCAGAAAACCTGTCATAGTTTGATTAGAGGCCTTTAATCTGATTTTAACCTGAAGAAATTGCTCAGCTTCCCTAATCAAATCTACCTCCAGCCTATGTGAGTAGAAAACCCAAATTTTACTGTGTAAGGATTCCAGGCAGTATCTAAAGCCAAGGAATTTCAAATGTGTTTGCCTAGTTTCCAGCTGTGCTTTAGGTTCAATGATGGCAAGCATGTCTAGTCTCAGTTTTTTACAGAGTCTTTTAAGCCTTAATTGAGAAGTATTTAGTCCCCTAACATTCCATATCATTATTTTTACTGGCATTTAAAACCTTATTCTTTAAAGCTAACCTGGCACTTCTCTTTGGAGTATCGAAGAAGTTCCTGCTACAGTTTTCCTCATCCGACGCCATTGCTTGTAAGGCGGTCTCTGCATCCTTATTTGAGGAAGCTAATGACAGTTGAATTTCCTGTACGGGCAAGGCAACATTCTTAAAGTTGGCAAGATTATTCAACTCTGAACTTAAACCAGCAGTTGAAAAAACTGAATTAGTATTCTGGTTGGAGAAAGTGTCGTCTGCAAAAGCTGGAATGGTGTGATCTCTTATTGGCGATGATGGGGTAGTGTTGAAGACTCTCTCCTCGGCAGTGAACATCAGCATCTCTCCTTCCAAATCCATATTGTTTCCTCGATCGGCGTAGGTCGGAGAAACCGACCCCGAGTTCAGGATTACTATCTCTGTAAGCTGATGCTCCATGTTCTGAATTCCATGGTTCTTCACAAAATCTGAATTCTGGTGTTGCTGTTCCTGATCTGCTGTGGCCACCGCAACATTATCTTCCAGTTTCTGCTCATCTCTAGCAAGTTCAAGGGTGATAGTCTCCTCCGCAGAAGCAGGCAAGTGATGTTCCGACAATTGTTGCACACTATGGATACATGCATCAGAGACCTGTTCCTCTGCAATCCTGTCATCTGCATCTGCATGTAACCCCCCCACATCTTCCTGTAGAATAGAAAATCCGTTGATGCTTGTGGTAGGGTCTGAGGAGTGGATAGTAGCTGGTTGGTTTGACATCGAATTTCCCACTACTTCCTCTATTACTTCCTCATTCAGGTTGACTGCCTTAGCCTAATTTGTGTTTTCAAAATGATTTGGTTTTTCCAGCACGTTCTGGTTCTGAACTGTAGGTGGCATTTTTCCCTGGTACTCTTCCTGGTCTCTTTTTTTCCACACTGGGCCCTTGGGTTTTTCCCTTGGGTTTTTGTCTAACTATCTGCTTAACTATGTGCTGTTTAATCCCAGGTTCCTCATTCCTACAATCAGCAGCAGAGTGGCCTATTTTTTGACATAGATTGCAGTAACTAGGGAAATCCTCATAGGTAATATTGTAAGCCTTGTTGTTGGATAGTGAACCAAGTCTAATCCTACTAGGTCTCTCCTTACCGATATCCATCTCAACACAGAGCCTAATAGTAGATGGGTGAGTTAGGTTCCTAGTGAGAGCATCTGAGAATAGGAGTTCACCGAGGGATTTACTTATATCCTGGAGAGCCTATGGATGGAAGAAGTAGACCAGCGGAAATTCCACCGTCAACCAAATCGGCAACAATGAAGACTCAGCTTCATAATCGAAATCTTTGGTCCACTTGATAATTCTCATGATGCTCCCTCCCAGCGACCAAGTTCTTTTTAACCAACACCTATGATAGTCATCCTTAATGTCGAACGTCATCCGAATGTGGTGACTATCCATAGCTGCTAAGCTAGCTTGCCCCTTGAAACCAATTGTTTGAAATTGTTTCCTCGTGAATTCCATAGATGGCCTACCTCGGCCGAATTTTCCTATTAGGGCTTTCAAGTAGGGGGTGGATAGAATGTCAATTTCAGGATCTGGGTACAGAACAGCAACCTCCCCTTTGTAAGATAAAGTCGGGTGAAGTACAGGGATGGAGGGGAGAATCGTTGAAGAGGTTGGTTGCATAAATGTCTGGGCATAATTTAGTGGTTGCGGCATCAGCCATGGCGAAGCCGCCATGGAACGGCTGCTCGAACGAAACGTTATCAGTTGTTTAGTGCCGTTGGGGTACTGTTACGATGTACTATGAGCTATGTGCAGTTGAGAGCGTTTCAATTTCAAGTTTTTTACTCAAATAAGTTGAGTTTGTTTGTTTCTAAAGTGGTTGTAGATTTATTAAGGGATAACATCTTCTCTAGATTTTGGACTTCTCGAGCCTTAATTAGTGACCATGGTACCCACTTTTGTAATAGGACAATAGAGGAGCTTTTGAAGAAGTATGGCATCACTCAAAAGCTCTCCACCGCTTATCACCAGCAAACTAATTGCCAAGCCGAAGTTTCCAATAGGGAAATTAAGTCCATCCTCGAAAAAATGGTTAATCCTAACTGGAAGTATTGGAGTTCTCGGTTAAATGATACCTTGTGGGCATATAGGATGGCTAACAAGATACCAATTGGTATGTCCCCAAACCAGTTAGTCTTTGGAAAGTCATGCCATTTACCGGTGGAAATAGAGCACAAGGCTTATTGGGTGGTCAAGAGCTTTAACCTTGATGTGGATGAGGCTGGTTTCCATAGGAAGTTGCAATTGCAATAATTGGAGGAGATAAGAAGAGAATCATATGAGAATTTTGAGATCTACAGGGAAAAGACAAACCATGGAACAAAAAGATGATTAATAGGAAGGATTTTGACTTAAGTCAAAAGGTCCTCCTATTTCAATAGCAACTTCTCCTATTTTCCAAGACACTAAGGCCGTGGTGGAGTGTCTTTTTTGAAGTGGTGAAGGTATTCCCGCATGGTGCATTGGAAATTATGGATCGAGCTACGTTTGAAGCCTTACCACTAGAGTTTTGTGCCGGAAAAAGAAGAGGATGTTGACCTTCATGACCCAATGAGTGAATAAAGCCAATGAAGGAAGTAATACGTGCCAAACACGTTAAACAAACTTGGTTTTGATCATCCGGATCTTCATTCGTGACTTTCCGTCGATGTTTTTTCAATTTGGTTTTTGTCAATGTTTTTTGTTATTTTGTCTTGTTCTTTTCACAGTTGTGTTTCTCCATATTTTTTTAGCAAAGAGAAGTGAATTTCACTGGATGGAGGAAGGAAGAAAGGCCTTGAGAAAGGAATAAAAGCTTGGAAAGTTGGTAAATCATTTTTTTCTAAGTATTAGGAAGCCCTGCCTGTCGTGAGTAGCAACAAAAATGTTGTGAGTCATGATGAATAGGGGAATTTTTCAACTCTCAGTCCATGTTTGTTGCGAGTCGTGACCAGAATCAGAAACTTTTGGCAAAAATGTGAACTCTCAGTTCCAAATTTTGTGACTCGCAAAAATTTTGTCGCACGTCGCAACAGATCCTCACGAGCTGCCATGGTTTTGTCGTGATCGAGACCAAAATTTGGAACTATTATGAAGAATGCTAAGTCTCAGGACTGTTTTGTCGCGAGTCGCAACCAAAATTAGAAGCTTTTCTAAAAATGTGAACGCCCAGTTGAAGTTTATCGCGATTCGCAAAGAATTTATCGCGAGTCGTGATAGATCCTCACAAGTCACGATGGCTATATCGTGATCATGACAAAAATCATAAACTTTTCTAAAAATTTCAACTCTCAATTCCATTGTGTTGTGAGTCACGACAATCCTGTCGCTCTTCGCGATAGAAGTTTGACTTTTGACCTGCCTTTTACCAAGCCATCGCAAGTCATGATGTATATGTCACCAGTCGCGACACTGTACCTATTTGAAAAAATGGGTAGAACCCTCATTTCTTCCAAACCTTTCTTCTCTCTCCGCCGGAACTCTCTCAAAATCGCTGCTCCACCACTACTTATCCACCATTCCGACTGGATTTAATCTCCATATACAACGATATCCACCCAATCTACATATCTAATCCAACTCCACATCACAGTCACCCATAAAATTGGCCCAAACATTCAAAAATCTGAAACCGTAGATTTTGGGAATTTTGCAATTCTCCTTGATTCAGGCTTGGATTACTTGTGGGCTCACTCTTATCAACATCCTACACTTCTTTTTGGTGCATTCCTCACATATATATCCTTGAATTGTGATATTTGTGTGGACAATGGTTTTTGTGAACTTTGTAAAATTTAGGTGGTAGGTTTGTGTTCATTGAATGGATTTGGATTGTTGAGATTGTGAATATAGCTTGATATTGGTGTGTAATTGGTAGATAATTATTATTCTAGTATAGTTTTAGCCAAGAACATGATAATGGTTAGAATTGCTAAGTGTAGATGCCCTAAATGTTGTGTTATTGGCTATATCTTGTTTTTAGGCATTGCATAAGTATATTTTTTTTTCTATATGATGATCTCAATTTGTTGGT
This sequence comes from Rubia tinctorum, assembly GCA_032355605.1. NCBI lineage: Eukaryota > Viridiplantae > Streptophyta > Magnoliopsida > Gentianales > Rubiaceae > Rubia > Rubia tinctorum. Next base: position 9,384 of record JAULKM010130227.1, read on the forward strand.
GATTCGCAATACTTGTCCAAGCTTGGTGAAGTAGAGCATAATCTAACAATGGACTAGGATTGGATTTTACATGTATTGACATATGAACATTCTTGCATCCTTATATTTACTTTTTGTTGATTGTAGTGTGTCGGCTACATCATTGTGACTGCGATTGTTAAATTCTATAATGATACTTGAATGTTTGTCACTATATGTTTCATATTTTCATGAGATAATTCCATAATAATGATTGCATGGTCATATCTTCTTATGTCCTTATGTGTTTGACGTTGTTTTCTGTGGTGATAGATATGACTCCAAAGAGACAAAGAGTCACTCGAGGTGCCAGTTTGGCTACTCTACCTCCACCTCTCTCACCGGCTTCGGAGCCAACCCTGGTGCCACCTCCGGATAGACTTATGGTTTTGCACTGGATCACCAACGACTATGTAGAGAGGTGGGACATGTTGGCTTCACAGAGGATCCAAGAGACCAATTTTATCGAATGAGGGAACCTTGTAGAGATTTGGATTGAGGGATTCCGTCCTTTTTCTTCTCACCAAGGGAGGCTTGGGTGGTTTCAGGAACCGGTGTGCACCCACTTACCTGCGGTATGCCCTGGAATTCCTTTCCACGGTCAGACTCTATCACTTGAGGAGCTTCGAGCCTTGCGAGCCATTCAACCAATTTCTCCTTAATGAAAATTCATATGAGATGACTCTCTCATACATTGAGGCAGCTTTTGATTGGAACACGACAGACATCATAGTGGCATTTTACACAGAGGCACCGGCCTCAATTTTCAAGATGATGTCAACTTTTGGTATACCATCACGAGGTGACATCGGGATATGAGAAACAAGAATAACACCATCATCTATCCTGCTCTCCGCTTCGTGCATCGGTTCTTGATAGACACACTATTCAGTCAGGCGAAACCGACCAATGCACTCAACAATGACATTTGCTATTTATGGCACTTCACAAGTCAGGGCACAGACTATGGGAAGTAGCCTGAATTATGGGTTGACAGAGTTATCAGCGTGGCGAGGAAGGAGAAGGGTGAGATCACGATGGGAGGCATGATTACCCTCCCAGCGGACCACTTATAGATCACTGTCCTGACAAGTCTTCATAGTTTGGGCAAGGATGATTCATACCTCATCACGTTGTCGAGAATTGCAAACTACCACCTCATCAAGCCCATAGTTGTCCAGGGTGTGTACCACTGGTTATATGGGAAGAGTGGGAACACCCTTATGAAGCTTCCTCAGGCCCAGCGGACCAAGATGGAGGTCGACACACCCGTTGTTGACTTAGAGATAGAGCCAAATGTGGTGTGCCAGGAAGATTTTGAGCAAGAGCTTTACGGACTCGATCCGATGCCAGTCCAGACCAAGGAGAATGCCCTTCCTTTCACTCAGCCTCCACCGCAGGATGGACCACATACTCCTCCTAAGCTAAATCCTGAACTGATGCATGACGATACACATCATCATTTCCCTCAACCAACTCTTGAGTTTTACTCCAGATTGATGCAGACAGTGAAAGCCGGCTTCCGCGAGCAAGACGAGCACAACCTTTTCGTATCCCTTGATGGACTTGGATGAGGAGATTGATCGTCTTTCCTCTCAGGTCTATCACATGCAGACGCGGATGGGCTCCATTTCAGTCTCGAAGCCCGAACTGGAGAGGCATGGGAGGAATGAGGAGTGGATTGTACAATATCAACAACGCTACCTCGGTGATGGAAGTTCTCCATCTCACTCTTGATTGTGAGCTATTTTCTCTTCCCACTTTGATTTATATTATTTTTGCCTTTTGTGTTTACATTGAGGGCAGTGTAATATTTTAAGTGCGGGGAGGGGTTGAATGACTTTGCATGCTTGTAATCTTCACATTGGATGTTTTTCCCTTTTTTGATTGGAAAAACATTGAAAAACTAAAAAAATGAAAAACTAAAAAAATGAAAAAATGAAATTTGAAAATGAAAAAATAAATGAAAAGCAAACCTACTAAGTTGAAAACCCGAGAGGGAAATTTAGGAAATATCGGGAGTCCAGATAGGTTGAAAATGTGAAAGGGCAGCCTAGGTAAATATGAGAGGCTAAATGTGGGTGAGATGTGCGCTAAAGAGAGAAAGGGGTTCCTAGGCAAAGAGAGAAAGAGAGAATTTTTTTTTGTTAAAATCTACTCTTTGTCGGCATTGGAGTCATAAGAGCATGTACAATGGGGGGTTCAAAGGGGGCTCAATTAAAAATTGGGACGGAACCGGGACTGAAAACCCCCACAGTGGGATCGGTTTACAAAATGCAAACCGTCTCAGTTCTGACTTATGCAGAGAAAGTACAAGAACCTGGGCTCGCGCGTTAGTGCAGACCATTTTCTTTACCTGCATTTGCCACTTGGCGCTATGTAGTTGACTCTCACGTGGCAACATGCAAGCCAATATTTTTAAAAAATTTTGCAGGGACGCGTGGCAAAGGAAGATTGGGTCACGTGCTCCAACTAATAATTTATTTAAAACAGATATTTTAAAATTTAAAAAATTAAAGTTTTAAAATTTTAAATTTTGAAAAAAATTTCGCAAATTTTCTTTAAAAATTCTTATTTCTTAAAAAAATGAAATTAAATTTTGGTTCTTTTTAAAAATATAAATTATATTCTTTGAAAATATATATGGTTACTTTTAATTATGGTTCATGAAATAAATTTTAAAAAATTGAAATTAATTTCAAAAATTAAATTTAAAAAAACAAAATACAATTCAAAAACTATAGGTGTATTATTAAATTTCACTTTTCAATTTATTTTGTAGGTAAATTTATTTGAATTAAATATTAAAGTTAAAAATAATGAGTAGGGTAGAGTGAATCAAGTGGGGTTCATGAAGTGGGTTCAAAGTGGTCTCAACCGTTGTGGAGAAAAAATTGAGTGATTTAGTTGTGGGCTCAATTGTTGAGGTGGAAGAGGGAGATTGATTATTTAATGAACTGAAACCACAAGAGCAGGTTCGAAGCGGTCTCTACATTGTACATGGTCTAAGGTTGCGGTTGATATATGGATGCATCGGGTAGCCTAACATCATAGGACTTATTGGGATTGGGTAACATGGAGGGAAAATGAAGTGGGATTATCAATTCTTTATTCTTTGTGTACTTCATTTTGGCTGATATATTGGTTTGAAGTGAAGTATGTGCTTGAACCTTTGATATGGTTTTGACTTCATTTTATGTCATTGGACTTTGGGATTATCAATTCGGGTCTTGGAAATGTTTTTATAGGTATAAGTGAATTTATAGGTGGTAGGTTTGGGTAGGTTTGGGAATTGGGGTTGTGTGTGAAAAAATCTCATTTGACCTTTAATTTTGGGATTTATGCTGATGAGAGTTTTTGTGAGGTATTGATTGAGGGAATATTAGTGTAGGATGTAGGTATGTTAATCTCTTTGTGTTCTTGAATCTTTTCTTACTCGAGGACGAGTAAGGTTCAAGTGTGGAGAAATTTGATGTGTCCATTTTTTGTGGTTATTGTGGGACATTTTGGACTCACTTTTGTCCACTTTTGTTATCTAGATCTTGTATTTTGCCTAGAAATTCTCTTAGGAGAGTTAAGAGCGACATTTGTGCTTTTAACTTCATATCCAGCTTTAGCATCACCTTGCTCATATTCTATATCAGCTTCATCCTTCATTTATCCTCCAACAATATGCTCTCCACTGTTTTCACAATTTTTCTCCTTGCATCAGTATTTTCCTTCTACTTCTTACTAATTGGGACATATACCATCTTCACAATTGGCAAGACAATTTCCAGTTTTACAACCTTCTTCCTACAATCAGACTCATAATGGCCTAAAAGACTGCATTTATTACATCTGACTGGACTCCATTCGAACATTATCCTCTGACTTTGTTCTCATTCAGAAACATCACACTATCAGGTACAAAGTCCCTTATCTTCATTTAGACTTTGACTGTGACATAGGAAAGTTTTTCTTTCTCCTTAGTTGCTCTATCAAGACAGAAGTGTTTGCATAGAAGACTAACAATCTTAGATATAATTCTAGGATGCCAATACATCAAAGGTAAAGTAGGAAGTTGTATCCACCATGCACTATAACAGAATCATTGAAATCTATATTTGGAGACCATGATTTGATTATAACCAGTTTTCCACCAAAAAATAGATCCCCATGTTCTGATATATCATCTCTACAAGTTTTTCTAGTGAATTGAACAACAAAAATCCCATTCTCAATCATCCATACCTTTCTTAAGCATTTTCCCCAGATTCTAGCTAAGAATCCCTCAATTATCCTGTACGGAGAGTTGCTCCCTAACACTTTACAGACAACTTCTTCCTTCCACTACCTTGACCTTTCTTTGACTTTCTCAATTGTGATTTCTCCCATTACCATTCCCTCCACATTGATGGGCTAATAGAATTTCACTTCATTATCTCCAGCTGCAAACAATTAACTCCACTTTTTTTTTCTTCGTCTTCCTCCATTCTCTCTCCCCGGGATAGACGCTTGCCTTCAATTTTAGGGTTTGAACTTTCTCCTTTTTCCAACTTTATCTTAGTTGGAGAGACTAATCCCAACGTCTTCATAGCCTCTTTCGCTCTTTGTGTAACCTTATGTATCTTCACCACCAATTTAGGTGAAGTACCCAGATCAGATTGTAAAATCCCTTTTAAACCTTCTCCCAATTTGCTTGAACCATTCTTCGAATATGTGTTTGTCTGCTTGATTTCCTCCAACCACATCCCTGTGAGTGTTTTCTTCGCTAGTTTCTTTCCTCCTGATCTACCCATGGTGGCATAGATTCACTGGATCAAGGTTTCCAGAAAGCTAGGAAGGTACACATAGTAACGGTGTTTATTGCCCACAGTTAGAGAACTCGAACATGATATTCTTTGTTTGATAATCTTGTGTTTGCTATATGGCTAGAATAAAAATATGGTTGATAGTCCCAAGATGCTTGTTGTAGCATGTCAAATGATAGTTTGTTATTAATTTATTTGCTTTATATTGTGTTCTAGTTATTGTTATGTATAACAAAGATAAATTTTCACCCTCTATTGGTATTAAATCTTTCTCAGGTGTTCCATAGATTCAAGATTTTTTGAAAATCATGTGCATTGTGCATTCAATGATGTCCTGACTTAAGGATGTAGTTCTCGCACTCCCCACCACATGTCAGACTGTATCTGATACAGATGATCCCAAAGTTGTGTACAATATATATAGAGTGTGTGCTAATCCTCAACTTGGGGTGAGGAGTTCTCCAACTCTTCGGGATGAGGACTTGGTGACAGCCATTTGTGATAACCTGAATGAGCTTGGGAGCTATCAAAGTTTGTTAAAATACTTTACCTATAGGGGAAGGGTGGGTGTGTCACATAGGAAGGTGCTTGGAAGATCTGATAGTCCGTTGTTTAAAACTTGCATCTCTGTGGGATAGGAGGAAGGATTCCTATGAATTTTGTATCACTAAGCTAGAGGATGACTATTCGAGAACTAACCATTTCTTGTTTCCAAAACCGACATGATCTAGTGAGGCTGCTCCACCAGGAAGGAGAATGTAGCCAACATCTGGCATCTGTTGTTTCTAAATTGCAATACAAGAGTATGATATTTGACAAAACCTTGGCTCATGTAAACATGCCCTATCAAAAGCTTGACGATGATAAGAGTGAGTTGTCGCCTACTTGCGCATTGGTATCAGAATGGAAGTTCAAATATAATGTGCAAGTGACTCTGAATCTGAGCTTCGAAGATTCGAATAAGAAACTTGCTGGAGAAAACCAAAGCTTGGTTGTGGTTAATTGCAGGATCAAATGAGGAATTAGTGCTTCCCAACAGCCAATCGCAAGTTACTCTTGCATGGGACATGCTAGGGCATTCAATTCTATCATGGTCCCTTCCTTCCTAGAAATTCGGAAGGAGGTACGGGCATATGTGAACAAGTTGAAGGAGGACAACGATGCTCTTCTGTGGACTATGGATCGATATCAAAATGTGATGGCTTTTATAAGTAATCGGATTGATCGGGATTATTATGGTGTCATTAAAGATTTGAAAACCTACTATAAGCAATATTTGGATAGGTTGTGTTGCTTAAAATGAAAATATCATCCCTAATTTAGGAATATGGAGAACTTACTAGAACAAATTGAAGGTGCTGAGAAGATGAGTGATAATAGTAGTAGGAATCAGGTTGTATCTTAGTGGGTTACTAGAGGATTCGCCTCAGCCTTGTAACCTTACAAGTATATTTGGTTTTGTCGTAAAGTATTGTTGTTTTACAAGATGGTAGGTTTTTACCTCGTTTTACTCTTCATGCAGTGAAAAAACCTTGTCTAGCAGGGTGGCGGGTGATTTTCTCGCATATGCCAAGGGGGTGGGGGACTATCCTTATTTTGCAACGCTGGATGTGATTTTTTTGCTGAAGTCGCGAGGTGGGAATTTACCCTTATTATACAAAGCCACAGGTGATATTTCTGCTTAAGTTGTGAGGTGGGGATATACCATTATTTTTGTGAAGCCATATGTGATTTTCAGGCTTAAGTCGCGAGGTGGGGATGCACCCTTATTATCACAAAATCTTGTTTTAGATCGCCTAACCGTTAGATCTAATCATTTTATAATGAGAAAAATGCTTATATGACCCTATATAATTCACATAAGTGCCAATATAATCTTATAATAATTTAAAGTGCTAATATAACCTAGATAATAAGCGAAAGTGCAAAAATACCCATTATGGCAAATTTAAGCAGGAATTCGTTGAAATGTCATTTTCGTTCCTATGAAAAAAATAAAGAATTTACTATTATACCCCCAAAATCCTAACCCTACAGATTGCTTCTTATTCTCCCTCCAGTTCTAACTCCCGTTCGCCAATTTCTTCTTCTTCTTCTGTTGGGTGGATTTGGGAATCAGATTGGGATTGTGTTTAGGTGGCGTCAGGGCAATGGTTGGGAATCATGCTGGAGGGGTTGTCGTCGGGAAAACGGAAGGATGGGACTAGATTCCCAAAATGGATTGTCATAAAACTACAGTTATTCTCAATTGTTCGTCATTCTTCTTCTTATTTGATGGGTTTGGGAATCAGGATAGAACTGGGTTTGGGTGGTGTCGGGGCTAGGTTTGGGTGGCGTCACAGCCGATCTCCGTTCGTCATTCTTCTTCTTCGCTGGGTTTGGTATTGGGACTGGGGTTGGGTGGTACGGTGGTGTGGAACAGTGGGCTAGTGTTGCGCGTCAGTGTATGGTGGCACAACGGTGTCGTGGCAGTGGCAGGGCGGTGTTTGCGGTGGTGGTAAGGGTTGTTGTGGTGGTGGTAGGGTTGGGGTGGTGCTGGTGGTAGGTTTGTGGAGGTGGATTGTGGTTCCATGGTGGCACAACGGTGGTTGGCGACAGCGAGGTGGTGGCTCGACAACAGCCGGCGGCAGCGGTAGTGTGTAGTGGTGGTAAGGGTCGTTGTGGTGGTATTTTTTGGTGATGGTAGGGGTTGGGGGTTATGGTGATGGTTTTGTGGAGGTGGAATGTGGTTTAGTGGCGGCACAACGGTGGTTGGTGGTAGCGAGGTGGTGGCGCGACAACGGCCAAAAGCGGTGGTGACGGAGCTGTAACGGTGCCGGTAAAGGTTAAATAGTCCTTAGAATTAAGATTTCAGCTAAGGGTCGTTTTTGTCATTTTAAGTGTGGTCAACGACCAAAAACACTTGGTCAACACCGGATGTGCCACTCGAGAGTTATTTTAGAACTTTCATCAAATAGGTAGGGTTGTTTTTGTAGTTTCAATTTTTTGAGTGTTGCATTGGGATTTTTGCAAATATACAGGGTTATATTTGTATATATTTATTTTATAATTAGTGTAATAAATGAAATAATTTGATAATTATATTTATTTGTTGCAATGATATTCATATAGTTTTAATAATATTTTAAATATATCTTAAAATATGAATAATTGTAATATGACCCTTAAAATTATCGAAATAAAATGTTTCATGATTAGTTTAATTGTTTCACGGTAATTATTATAATGAGTTAAATACTAAAATGACCTTGACTTTAAACTGAAAGTGCCAATATAACCCTCCAATCTCATAAACTGTCAATCTAACCCTTGAATTTGCTGATTTTTTAGTCAATTTTCTAATGGCCAAATTTTTTTGAAAAAAAAAACTATTTTGCCTTTGAATTAAAAAAGAAAAATAAATAAAAAATGAAAACCTCATTTCCTATTTTTTTTTCTCCCCTCCCCCACTCTTTTCTTTCCCCTGTTTTCTTCATTTTTGCCGGGGTTTGCATCATTTTTCTTCCCCTCATTTTTGTCGGGGCTTGAAATATTAATATTTTAGTAATTTTTTATTTTAAATATTTAATATTTACTATTTAATTTAAATATTAATATTTTGGTAAATGTCATTTTAAATATTTATATTACATATTTATTTGAAATATTAATGTTTTAGTAAATATTTATATTAAATATTTACTAAATATTAATATTTTGAATATTTTTAAAATAATTATTTTGAATACTAATATTTTACTCCCTCCGTCTCACCTCTTGCAATGCAGTCATTATCACGCTCTTCAAGAAATACGTTTGACTGCTAATATGTTTATCTACGCATAATGATGGTAAATAAAATTTTGATATTTATAAACTACACGATAATATTCTTACTCATATATCTATTTAAATATGCGGTCAATTTTTTATAGAGAATAGTGTCAAAAAAAGTAGAAGTGCAAATAGAATTAGGACGAAGTGAGTAGTAAATGTTTAATTTAAATATTTATATAACATATTTATTCTAAATATTTTATTTTAGTACATATTTATTGTAAATATTTATTTTAATTAAAATATTTTAAATTTTATTTTGAATAATAATATTTAAGTAAATGTATATTTTAAATATTTTTTAAAATATTCATTTTTGAATATTAAAATTTTAGTAAATTAAAATTTTTAATATTTATTTCACAAATAATATTTCAATTATTAATATTTTAGCAAATTTTTATTTTAAACATTAATATTTTAGTAAATTTTTGTTTTTCATATTTATTTATATTCAGTTCATTTAAGTGCATCAATTTTTTATTCAATTATGTATATTATATTTAAATTAAATTTATTTAAATTTAGTTTGGTATATTATATTTATTTAAATTCAGTTCAATACATCATATTTGCTCAAATTCATTTCAATTCAGTTTATTATATTTATTTAAAGTCATTTCAGTTATAGTATTTATTTAAATTCAATTCAATTTACTATATTTATTTAAAAAATTGTTTACTAGAGTTTATTATTATATTTATTTAAATTCAGTTCATTTTAGTTTTTTATATTTATTTAAATTTAATTCAGTTCAGTTCAGTTCAGTTTAGTTTCTTATACTTATTTAATTCAGTTCAGTTTACTATATTTATTAATATTTTAGTTCAGTTCAATTTTTTATATTTATTTAAACTCAGTTTAGCTCCAAACATCTATAATAATAACCAAAGCAACAAGTTTTTGGTCATGTTACATTCCCTAACTTTGCCAAGTCACCTTTCCATGTCAGATTTCCACTAACAAAAATACTTTATTTCCAAATTCTTTTCATTAACTACAACATGTCCTTAATGCACAATTCTTTTCTAAAATTTTGAAAAGTGCAGCAATTAGTATATTTCCATTTCTTAATTTGTTTATTTGATGTATGCATTTCCCAACAACCAACTTACCAATAAATGATTAATTTTTAATTGTATGACTTTGTTTACATTTGTGATTGATGTAGACAAACTCTTTAACATTTCATCTTTTAAGAATTGTTTGCTTTTAGATTTCTTTCAGAAAACACGCCTAAATTTGTGGACATCTACCCTCAGTATAGAAATTTTAAAAAATGCATGGAAATTTTTCCAAACAGGTGACCATTGTAACAGAATTGAGCAATACTGTTGAAGTAAATGGAGTTGCTAATTTATTTTTCTATACGTATTTTGTTTGATAATTTATATTACAATGTGCATAGCATTGGTGTTAAAACCTTAAATTTACTTCAAAGTCATTTTTCTTATAGTTAATTAACTTAGTTTCAATTTAGATTTTGTCTTTTTTATAGAGTAATGATATTCTTAGTGAAACTTCATAGTAAAACAAAGTGAATAATATGGCATTAGAAAAATGA
>JAULKM010130235.1:0-19575 GCA_032355605.1 Rubia tinctorum
CACTAATAATTTTAGCGACGCCTTTAAGTATCACGGATGCTTTAAAAAAGCGTCACAACTGGAAGTTTTTTTTGTAGGGATGGCGGCAGTAATGGCTCAGTTAAGGCAGTGTTGCGGGAGAGAGATGAGTGGGTATTGATCGGAAATGGTACAGTGAAATAGTCGTTACAGGGAGTCGTTTAGAGCAAATCTTGATGTACAAGCCTTAGTAAAGTTGTTACGGCAAATTCCTCGTACTGTTTGTTTTTACCTTTAATTAGCACAGAGCCGGCTATGAAAATGTACAAAATTTTGCATACACGGATATCGTATCCACGGAGGTAGAGGAATTTAACACATTCAAGGCATGGGCGTAAATTGGTGGTGTATTTTAGCTATAATTTAATATAAATTACATCGAAGAGTTCATTAAAATTATAAATTATGGCCCTCTATCATTTTCAAACTTAATTTTTATAAAATATTTATATTTTAAAATAGATTGTTATGGTTGCAACGCAAACTCTCGGAAAAGAGCGTCTTTCCATAGGCATATGAATATATGGGATTGAATTAGAATTATAGAAAGGTAAAAAGTTTTATTTTCCGTATTTAACATTTAATGATTATTCAAGGTGCATTAGTTATAACTTTATAACTTGATTAACGCAACCAAAAAATTTAATCTTGATTTCTTCTAATTTGTAGTTTAAACCTTGGTCTTTTTATAACTTATGGAAAGACCGTCTTTCAAGTGACGTACTCTAGTTGCAATAGTTAGGATTGAATAATTGGGAGGTCATCGCCGTACCTCTCAAACTTACAATTTATAAGTTCTAAATGTTTACTAAATACAATTAACTTGATAGTGGCAAATCGGGACCGTCCACAAAGAAGAGTGATTTTTCTAAGAGTTTTCACATACAAAGGTGAATACTACACTAGAAATAAAGATATGCGCACACACACACACACATATATAAAATCTTGTAGGGGGGTGGTTTAGTTAGTTTTTCTAAGTTATGAATTTAAAGACAAGTTAAGTAGTGAGCAATGTAAATCTACTAAATCTGCAACAAACTACTAAGAAGAGATTAAACACAAGTTACGGGACCTTAGGCGCAATTGTAGGGGGTGGTTTGGTTGGTTTTTCTAAGTTATGAATTTAAAGACAAGTTAAGTAGTGAGAAATGTAAATCTACTAAATCTGCAACAAACTACTAAGAAGAGATTAAATACAAGTTACGGGACCTAGGCGAAATTGATTTCCACTTCCAAACCTCTTATCTATCCTTGAACGTACAACATATTCAATACTTTCACTACCTGTTGTGAAAATAAATCTTATATCCTTCTTTGATAGTAGAATACAAGAGTGAATTCGACATCTCTTGCTAAACCTCACTAATGACTCCTTTAGTCGATCAACTCCTAAAAGTATCTCATTAATGGCATTATGTACGAAGAATCAACAAGCTTGGTAACACTTATAAACACTACACCGTGTCTAAGCATTGAACTAATTCATGCATTTGCACAAGATTAGTCAAGAAAGTTCAATGTTCGTAAACTTATCCTATTTTCTACACAAAATAAACATGACAAAGAATTCGACATTATCACATTCATCTAGCATTTATCAAATCATCAATCATATTAGAATCTCTAATTCATGCTCTTGGATTCCATATCAAAAGAGAGGAAAATTAGCTACTCTCTCATAACCCTAACAAGCAATCATACAAGCATTTCATATACTCAAACTTCCAACGCCATTTATGTATTCAACAACCAAATTCACAATAAATACACAATAGCAAACCATTAAATAGCTCACATATAGTTCTCAAGACATGGGATTGGAAACCTTAATCAATTGCTCCCAAGACTAAATTTAGCTACTAGAATTCATACTGAACAACAATAGCAATTCAAACATAAAATCAAGATGAAACAAAGATAAAAATGGCACAAACTTTCGAAGTTGGAATTGGGAAGAAGAGTATGTATGAAGGAGAGAGAGAGGATACGATGATATTTATAGTATAAAAAGTCAAGAAAAGGGATATGGGCAGCGACCTGCCGCGACTCGCGACAAACAGAGTATGGTGCTCTTCAATTTTTTCTTCTTCTTCTTATCTATGTGTAGCCATCTCTTCTTCACGCCTTCAAATATTCATGGTCTTCGTTGTCTTCAAAAGTAGCCTTCATGGTCTTCAAATTTTCGAACTATTACCTTGTCTCACAAAATTCCTTAGAAAAGTAATAAGAGTGCAAAAGTTGCCCTTAACTCTCCTAATATAATTTCACGGTAAAATTGAGTATCTAAAGCACAAAAGCCTACCAAAATGAGTACAAAAGCTCCCGAAATCACCATATAATATGGACATATCAATAATTTTACATTAAATGATATTTAAGTAAAAAGGGCTTAACACTAGTCTAGTTTTAGCCATTAATGATGCAGTTGTACGTCCATTTACAATTTCTTGCTCAGAACCACCATCCTTCATATGTTTAGATATCGGATCATTGCGCTGGGAGGACGGCTAATCGTTGAACGGCTATGGAATTCCATATGCGGCAGTTAAATTCATGTTCATTTATTGGCGTTTAAAATTAATGGGAGGAGTTCAATTGCTGCGGTGGATTGTTCAGTTTTTCGGAAAAAAAGGGAATGTTAGACTAGTGTTGAGTTAGAATGATGGGACATTTTCACTGTTTTTTAACCGTTCAGGTGAAAAAGTGTTCCCAGTGTTTTAGTTAGAGGGGGAAATTTCAATTGCCAATTTAAGTTAAGGAAAAGTGCAAAAATAACCCTATTAAATTGAACAAATGTATTTATAACCCTATAAAATCTGAAAGTGCGAAACTAACCCTATATTTTTTTTGTAAAAGTGTGCAATTATACCATTTTGCTTAATTTCAGCATTGCCTCAAAAAATAGCCATTGACCAAACATGAAAAGACATAAATACCCCTAAGTTTAAAACTAAAAATTTATTGACCATTTTACCCCTACACTTCTTCTTCTTCTTCAAACACACCTCCGCTGCTCCTCCGTTGGACCTCATCCCTTCACCTTCCGTTGATCTACCGCCATGCCGCTGCCACCGCATTTCCGCCTGCTCCCACCACCACCACCACCTCTGTCGCCCTAAACCACCAGCCTCACCACTAAAAACCCAGCCCCGCAGCGCACCTCCTTCACCCAGAAACCCCAGCAGCGCCACTAACCCCCAATGCCAAAAAATCCTAGCCACCACCTTTCCCCAACCACCACCTCTCCGCCCCCAAAAACCCTAGGCGCCACCTCTCTCATACCACCATCTCTCCCCCCGTTCAACTCTAACCGCTTGACCCTAACCACCACCTCTCCTCTGCCACCACCTTACCTCTCCCCGGCTTAGCCCTAACAGCTCAACCCACCCTCACCCCCATCACCGCTCTGCCGTTACTACTATTGCGCAAAAAAAACCCCATCGTCGCTCAAATCCCTCACCTCCGTCATTGCTCAAATCCCTCGCCTCCGTCACCGCTCAGATCCCTCGCTTCTATCGTCACTCTAAATCATTCTTCCATTATCCCTCACCCTTGTCACCTCTCTTAATTATTCTTTCATAGTTTCTCGCCTCCATCGTCTCTCTAAATCCTGCTCAAATCATTCTTCTATAATCCATTGCCTTCGTTTCCTCTTCAAACAACACTGGCGCTGGTGAGAAGAAGACCCGTGGCGGTTTGAATAGGTGTGGGATCATTGGAAATGAAAAAATGGGGGAATCGAAGATGGGAGCGGAGGCGGGACGGGGACTTCGCGCTAAGACGGTGGCTTCAGGCTGAGAAGGTGACTTCGGGCTGGAAACAGAGGGGGGGATCGAAGATGGGAGCGGTGGCGGTACGGTGAGGAAGAAATGGGAGTAGAGTGAGGAGGTTTTTTCATAAATATTAACAAATATATATATTTAAAATTTTTAACTTGGGGGTATTATGGTCTTTTTACCAATTTCCTGCCAATTTTGCTGTACACATTTTGGTCAACGAATCTCAGGGTTGTTTTTACACTTTCAAATTTTACAAGGTTGTTTCTACACTTTCGTCCAAAACATAGGGTTAAAAACACACTTTTTTCTTTATGTTAAGAATACATGTCGCATATGTATAGAATAATGAGAATAATTGTGGTTTACCCGATTGGTAGCCCCGACACTCTTTATATATGCATAATATTTACATATAAAAGTCTATTCTATCCTTATACCTTAATACAACCCCTTGATCTTTACGGGGTGCAATAACGGATAGATTGGAACGATATTTGAAAAAAAAATTCACAAAAAGACCTTTAGTAAAAATATTAGTAACTTGTAACTGTATAGTAACATGCTAACCCAAAGACCTCCATGTGTAACCATTTCACGAACAAAGTGGTAGTCAACATCAATATGTTTGGTACAATCATAATGAATCAGATTGGCAGCAAGATATCTTGTAGAAACATTATCACAATAAAGAGTAACAAGATCACGAAGAAAAAAATACCCCAAATTAGAAAGAAGCTGGCGAAGCCAAATCGTTTCAGCCGCAGTGTAAGCAACAACCCTATACTCAACTTCAGTTGAGGATTTTGACACAATAGTTTGCTTCTCAAAGTGCCATGAAATCAAATTCTTTCCAAGAAAAATGACATAGCCAGTGGTAGAATGACGGCTGTTAGGACAACCAACCCAATTTGCATAAGAATAAGCTGTCACTAACGCATGAGAGCTTGCCGAGTGGATAAAAAGGTCAAACTCCAAGGTACTCTGCAAATACCTGAAAATTCTCTTAACAACATGAAGGTGAGTAGTACGAGGAGCATGCATAAACTGAGAAACCATATTAATAGCATAAGCAATATTCGGACGTGTTATAGTCAAATATTGCAAAGCACCAACCATACTACGATAATATGTGGGATCAACAAGAAGGTCCCCATCAACAGAGGACAACGTAACTCTAGAAACACATGATGCGCGTACAGATTTAATAGTATGAAGATGAAATTTATTTAGTAAATCATACACATATTTTTGTTGGGACAAAAATAGGCGAGAAGGAGTAATCGAGCCCTAAATACCTATAAAATAATGGAGCTCCCCCAAATCCTTCATATCAAACTGAGACGAGAGAATAGAAATGAGTTTATGAACTAGAGCATAACTACTACCAGTGAGAACAATATCATCAGCATAAAGAAGTAAAGTAAGCATGACCCTGGTATTTTAAAACAAACATAGAGGTGTCACAAGTGTTGGATTTAAAACCAATGGATAATTTTTTTTACTGAAACGAGAAAACCAAGCTTGCGGAACTTGTTTCAACCCATATATGGATTTACGTAAACGACTGAGTAATTTGGTTTTGAGGGATGCGCGAAACCCTCAGGTTGACACATGTAAACTTCCTCATTTAAAAAACCATTCAAGAAGGCATTTTTAACATCTAATTGATGAACTATCCAATTAAGAGAGACGGAAACAGTAAGAACTAAACGCAAAGTAGTATGTTTCACAACAGGGCTAAAAGTATCAAAATAGTTAATACCTGGTTGTTGGTGATTGCCGAAAACAACAAGTCCGGCCTTGAATTGCTATACAGACCCATCATAATTGTATTTAATTTTATAAACCCATATACAACCAAATAAATGACGATTTTAGTCGCGAGGTACCAACTCCCAACGGGGATCTTTGGATGCTTGTCTAAAATTAGAGGGTTTTAATTATACGACATATGTTTTTAAATCCATTAGGATGAGCATTTGGAACTGTTGGTAAAAGAGACGGGGGAGCTGATCCAAGAGAAACTGATGACACGGGACTAGAAGCTGACTCTTTGGAGGTAGTAGGTGGTAGGTGGAGATAAGACATACATTGGACTTGAAGATACATCCTCTGGCGAAGAAGACACTGGATAGATTGGCGGAGAACTAAGCTCGAAAACAGTATGAGAAACCACTATATTTACTGTCTGTGCTAATGACGGAATTAATGGTGAGCTGAGTGGAGACGGCGAGAAAGGTTGCGCCGGTAGTTGAACCATAACAAATTCTGGCGTAGACGCTGCTTGAATGACGACATCTAATGGGTGAGAATAAATGTAGTTTACCAAATTTTTAGATCTGATACTTTTTTATAAGCATAATATTTACATGGAAAAGTCTATTCTATCCTTACACCCTAATACCATACTTATGTACTCCCTCCGTCCCAGAGAAAATGACATATATACTTTTTAATGATTTTCAATGATCATGTTTGACTAACTATACCTCTAACTACACACAAAAATTTTACACAAAAATTTAATATTTAGAAAATATGTGTTAAAATGAATCTAACAATATGTCACATATTTTTTCTATTATATAGATATTAATGTATAATTAGGGTCAATGTTTGTAAAATTTAATTTTGAAAAAAAATAAATGTGCCATTTCCCCTGATACAGGGATTATAATAATTTTCCATTAGTATAAATCGTCATTTGATGTTCGAGAATACATGTCGCATACTTTTATATAATTAGTCTCCATTAGGGAGTAAGTTAGGGCTTTTGAATACAGCCTACTTTTGCACATATATAGCTCTAAAATTGCTGTTTTTTTGAAGTCAAAATCTGATTTTAAATGTGAAGACTTTTGAGGAGAGGAAACTGTTGGAACATTGGGTAATTTGCAACAGAAACATCTCTCCAATCTCTATATAATTTGAATATATAAAGTCTCTTTGACTAACTATTTTGACTTTCAAACTCCCCCGTCTCATCTTAAGTGACACACTTTAACTTTTAACAGTTAAATTAAAAAAATGTTTGACCATTAATATCTTTAACTATGTACAATTAAAAATTATAAAAAATTAGTATTATGAAAATACACATTAATACGAATATAACACTATGCCACATGATATTATGCATACTTATGTGTAAATAGAATTTTATAGTTTAAATTATTTAATTTTGACTGAATGAATAGTAAAGTGCAGCTTAATTTAGTACAGATGGAGTATTTCATATTTGACATTTCGATTGTTTCCAGTTCTTAATCTACAATGGCCATAGGAAAGGAAAAGGGTCAAAATTGTGGAGATTTTCTTTAAGTGGTTCTTTGTTTAGCTAAACAAGCTTTGCACAAGCAAAAAATCCAGCTGATATGTTAGCTTAACAAGCACTCTGGAATTCACAAGTATTCAACCTCAGCTTTGCACGGTTCAATAGAGAGATTCGTGGTTTGATTATACTTGATAAATCTGAAATCCCTTCACTCAGAATTTAGAATGTGGATGATGAATTTTGAATGGATCATTGCAATTCGAAGCAAAGGGAAACAATCTACTCATATGGAACTTAGAAGTTCAGTATCGGGGCTCGGGATCTTGGGCGGAGCACTTCAATGTGAAGCATAAACTCAAGTTATTCATAGTATCAAAAGAAAGGTTCATCATAACTAAAGGAAGTTTCACATTGCCTAACTTCCAGTATCAGAAGTCTCAAAATGATCTTTTACAGTTTAAAGAATACCATCTGATGAACCTTGGGAATATAGGGATTTCTTTTAATTGGCAAAAATGGAAATATCTTTCCGAATTTTTTGGGCGGCGGTTGATAGAATGTAAAACCCACAAATAATTATGGTTGTGTGTATTCATATGTATATATATATATATAGTGAGTACAAAGGGTATACAAGGCATACTCAGATATGGAAAATGATATATTCAAAACTAATCAGAAAGGGTATTTCTTTCTTAACCTGATTCTAAATTATTTAATATTCTATTACCCCCCATCCCCCAAGCAAAGCGTGGGACTTGCCGCATCGCAAAGCTTGGACCGTAAGAACTCAATCTGAGGACGAGATAGACCCTTTATAAAGATATCTGTAAGTTGTTGGTTTGTAGAAATATGAGCAACCTTAAGGTTGCCTGAAGACATCATCTCATGCACAAAATGATAATCAATATCAATATGCTTGGCTCTTTTATGCGAAATCGAATTCTGAACAATAAATAGAGCACTATTATTATCACACAGCAAAACATGTGGCACACGTGTAGTAACTCGCAAATCCCGAAGTAAATTCATCAACCAAACTAGTTCAGCAGCAGTATTGGCCAAAGCTCTGTATTCTGATTCTGAACTAGAATGGGAGACCGTAGATTGCTTCTTAGCACTCCATGAAACCAGGTTGCCACCAAGGAAAATGACATAACCATAAGTAGACTTACGAGCCTCTATACAACGAGCCCAATCAGCATCAGAAGCCCAAAACTTGAAAAGTGGACGAATTTGTGCAAAACTGAAGTCCATAGTGCAGAGTACCACGAACATAGCGCATAATTCGTTTAACAACCTGATAATGGTCATCGGTAGGAGTCTGCATGTACTGACTGACTGTGTTCGCAACATATTAAATTTTGGGGCACGTGATGGATAAATACTGTAGTGCACCAACCAAAGAACGACAAAGTGTGGGGTTTCCAAATGGATTACTAGAAGAACTTGACAGTTACGAATGCTACCAAAAGTATAGCAATTGGCGCCGAATCCTGTATTTTGGCGTGCATCAAAATATCCTTGGCATATCTGGCCTGGCCAAGGAATAAGCCATCGGAAGTAGGAACAACCTCCAAACCCAAAAAATACTGTAGAGTACCAAGATCGATAATCTTGAATTCCTGATTAACCCGATCAATAAACTTCTGAATGAGATAACCATCATTTCTAGTGAGAATGATGTCATCAACATAAACCAAAAAAATAAAGCAAAGAGGCACCCTGTGAGAACACAAATAAGGAGGTATCGGCAGAACTGCATACAAACCCCAGTCCAACCAAAACAGTACTAAAACATTGAAACAGAGCACGGGGAGCTTGTTTCAATCCATAAATGACCTTGCGTAGAAAACAAACATAATTAGGATGCATCAGGTATTTGTAACCAGCAGGATGCTCCATATAAACCGGGGAATAAAGAACACCATTTAAAAAATGCATTCTTAACTTCAAGCTGTCGCAAAGGCCAATTTCTAATGACAGCTAGGGATAAAACAGTACGAACAGTAGATGCCTTCACCACTGGACTAAATGTATGATCATAATCAAAATCAGGTAATTACGAAAAACCTTGAGCAACTAACCTGACTTTATGCCGATCAAGTGAACTATCAGACTTGTACTTTAAACGATACACCCATTTTGAGCCAAAAATATTAATATGTGAAGGACGCGGAACCAATTCCCATGCCTGCCGAACACGAAGGGTAGCCATTTCAGAGTCCAAAGCAGCAACCCATTAAGGATCTTTGACTTCAGAGTGGTGACTGGAGGGATCGATCTTGGTAAATATTGAGCTCAATGAAATAATCGGAAAAATCCTTGTACCGTAAAGAACTAGTGCAAAATTGAGTAGCCGTTGAATGTTTGGAAAAAGGACCCAGAGCCGGGGATGGATCAGATCCCGAGGTGATAGGCGCGAAACCCGAGGTAGGCGCAGCACCCAAGACAAGTGACGATGGCAACAGTGCTGAGGAGGCTTGACTCGCCAGGGTTTCTGGCACGTGAGAGAGACACTCTACTGATGTCATCGGCGTGTGAAGCTGACCTGCGACCATGGTGACTGGTGCGTAGATTAGCGGCGGATGCATCATCGGCTGTACTGGTAGCGTCGGCTGCTATCGATCATGTTGCTAGTCACCCTGTGGCAAATAAACACAGTTTTCTAATGAACCCTGAGCTCCCGGTGAAATATGAAAATTTAAATCCTCCAGAATAATGGGTGATTCCGGAGAAGGAGATGGCTCAAACGCCTTTGATGAAACTGGCAAAGACTCTAAAAATGTTGAAACATCTAGTGATGAAGAATCTGTAATAGTACTAGTACATGTAGCTGGAAAAAATGACTCATCAAATCGGGTATGACGAGTGATGTACTCCTTCTTCGCAAGAGAATCAAAACATTTGTAACCCTTTTAATGTGAATTGTAACCTAAAAATATACAAGACATACTCTGAGGGGCCATTTTATGCATAACATATGGCCTTAAGCAAGGAAATACACTGCAACCAAATGGATGAAAGTTGGAGTAGTTTGGTGTAGTACCAAAAATAATGGAGAGAAGAGACTGACAAAATAAAACCGGAGTGGGCAGTCTATTAATGATGTAGACTTCTGTGGAAAAAGTATCATGCCAAAATGAATGGTGAATGCCAGAATGATAAAGCATCAATAAATTAGTTTCTATAATATGACGATGTTTCCTCTCTGCACAACCATTTTTCTCTAAAGTGTAAGGACATGAAAGCTGATGATGAATGTCATTAGACGCAAAATGAGTTCTCATGCGATGATTCACAAACTCGGTTCCACCATCACTCTGAAAAACTTTAATGGTGGCAGAAAGCCGATTCTCAACAAATTCTTCAAATTGCATATAAGCCTCCACAAAATGAGACTTACGTCGCAGAGGATATAACCAGGTAAACCGAGAGTGATCATCAATAAAAATAACATAATAAAGGTATCCGACACGAGGGACAACAAGTGATGGTCCCCATAAGTCACAATTATCTAAGTCAAGTATGTGTGGTGCGCGTTTTAAATTATCATTAAAAGAAAGACGCTTGTCTTTAGCCATCTCACAAGAAGTACATAAATGAGGCTTAGGTAGCATACTAGTAACTGACAAATTACCAGTCTTATTCAATGATGAAATAATAGAAAAAGGAACATGTCCTAACCGACTATGCCATAGCTCAAATGAGGCCTTGGATCTATTTCAATTAACAAATGAAACTAAATCAGCATCACCATAATCTAAAATGTAGAGACCTCCCTCACTGTGACTTCAACCCACGAGCTCTTTAGCAACCTTGTTCTAAATAGTGAAAAAAGTGTTATCAATACAAAAAATAGCATTTAGATTCCTTGTTAACTTGGCAATAGACAATAAATTCTTGGTGGTATTTGGAACAACCAATACGTCAGATAAAGTAAGAATAAAAAATCCGGGAATTGCTAACATGGAAAATATGCAAAGAAGAACCATTGACAATATAAATACGACGATTACCATTGTAAGGAGCGACGCTACCTAGATTGGAAGCTGAAGCAGTCATGTGATTGGTAGTACCAGAGTCCATGTACCAATCAAGAGACATTTAGTTGCTGATAATAATGTGGTTGAGCCATGTACTCAGAGTTTGCAACATCTTCACGAGTAACATGTGACAGTTTGTAACAAAATTTAGCAAGATGATCCGGCAATGACACCATTGGCAGACATGGGTGGGCCGACCATCCTATGGAGGAGCTCCGCCGCTGGCCGGCGATGGGGTTCGACCGCTGCCTCCGCTTCCTAGGTTAGCCTGTCTGGATCCCTGTTGAGAAGTAGAAAAATCAAAGGATACTGGTCCAGGGGTAGACGAGCTAGATTTGAGTGAAAATTCCAAAGCCTCAGCATCAGCAACAATAGTATATAAAAATAAATGATCACAGAGGTAAAGGTGACAAGCACAAGAATTATTTTGATACTTAGTGGCTAAAACATCCCACACCTAAGCAATAGTTACCATACTGTCAATTTCCGACATTGCAGAAGGAGTCAGGGATGAAAAAAGAGCAGCTTGGACTAGCTGATTTGTCTAAATCGAAGCATCATGAGCAACAACATCCTCTGAAGCCTTGTCCTCAGATTCCACGGAGGACGAGCTCGTAGGAACAAAAGGACACTTAACGAACCATCAAAATAGCCAATCAATTTGACATTTCGTAAAACATATGTGATCTGAGTATGTCAGTGAGAGTATTTGGAACCATCAAGTTTGATAGTGATGCAATTGATCAATGATGGAAGTGTAATGGTTGACATCAAGAACAAGCAGTTATAAATCCGAGCACAAAAGAGAAATCAAATCGCAACAAACACACAACAAGCTTGTGAATGGCAGTGGACGACTGATTTAACTAATCGCGGCAGAGTGGATCAACGATACGTGGGAGTCACGACGGCGATGCATGATCGTTGAGCGGTGGCGCATGGAGGAAGCGTGGAGCGTGCGGCGTCCATTTCTGATCGACGATCAACCGTGGCTGGGAAGCTGCGGTAATCGGAAGAGCAGAGGTAGGTGGGTATGACCTGAATCGGTAAAAAATGGAGGAAAATATTTGTTAATTTTCGAGTATAAGCCAGAATATTTTAGAGTGACCTGACTGATACCATGATAGAATGTAAAACCCACAAATAATTGTGGCCATGTGTATTCATATATATATATAGTGGGTACAAATGGTATATAAGGTAGAATCATATATGAGAAATGATATATACAAAACTAATTAGAAAGGGTATTCCTTTCTTGTCACGATTCTAATTGATATACAACTCTCATGCCACCACCACCATCGCCAGCTTGCCGCCCCCACCACTTAGTTTCTGATTTAGCTCATGGATTGGACTTCATCCACCACGCTGCCGATTGACCATCAGTTTGGTGCATAAGCTGTTCTCATCACCAAACTGTTCTTGAGCGCCAAAACCTTACCATCACCCGCCACCACCACCTTCCATCCTCACCACCACCCTCACAGTCCCACCACACCCCATCCACCCCCGCCACCGCCACCACAACTACACCCCCGGCCAACCCCACCACGACTACCACCCCCTCTGGAAACCCCTACCACCACGGTCTAAGATTAAATTAGCCTTTTTAGAGCTAAATTGAAGAGAAATAATGGAAGACTAGAAGAGTAGAAACCCTAACCGGAAGCTAACTACTTGTCAGCATAGGCGTCAACGCCAATGAAGTGGAGATAGTTGCAGTAGTAAGACAGAGGTATTGGAGAGATTTGAGTCCACCAGAATATTTTTACCCTTATCGATGTTTGCCGCCATCGTGTTGCTATTGTTACTATCATGTCAATTGGCAGTTCTAGAGTAGTTTTTCTTTGCCGTCATCGTCTCTCCGACGTTGCTATTGTTACTATCACTACGAGGAGTGACAACGCTCGGGTCACAAAGGGGTCAGTCGGTGGATGCGCTGGGTGGCGGCACCGGGTCTGCAGAGGGTTGGTGGTCGCGTCAGTCGCAGATAAAGAAGAAAGAAATGTGGGGGGAAAAAAGAAAAGAAGAAGTAGACTATGGTTCAAAGGCTAGCAACTATAACCAATTTGTGTGCATGCTTAAAGTCATCTTTGCATTAAGGATTGAGATAGAAAGCTAGTAAGAATTGATTGGAACCGAAATTTTCACATAATAGTTTAATCTTTTTGCAATCTGTAACAATTATCCAATCTCGTTTTTACTCAATTTTTGGTTTTTCTTATTCACTACCCTCATTTGGTTACCTTGGTTACGAATTCTCAGATTAAAAATTAAGGAAAAAGTCTCACCAATCTCTTGTAAAACAAACTTGCTCGTAGCTGTACTAGTCGGTATGCCTATACTGACCGCCTGAACTGATAAATTTGGCTTAGAGTTTGATTTATTTTTGGTGTAAAATGACATATCAAATTTTGATCATATGCGGTTGCACATTTTTCTTTAGAGGTGGTCATGTAGAAGTTATATTTGGAGAAAATCATATTGAGACTCTCACTTTTGTACCTAAGAAAGTAATAGAGATCCATTTATATGCATATGCCCAACTAAAATTTTGTCAATTCAATGATTGACACTTCATATTAAAGCCATCATTGTGACAATATCACTGGAGATAAAAATACTCATTTAATAAAGAAAAATACAATAATATTCATTTTACTATTTTTTTTGAAAAGAAGGATAATTTTACTAAAAATATATGATATAGCTATTGATTAATTATGAATATATATTTTATATTTTCATCAATATACTTCGCATTATTTATAATAGATAGTATATAATATTTATATACCAAATTAATTTTTTACATTTTTAAAATACACATATATATCATCATATAAAAATATTTTTATTATTTATCAAAAAATAGTAAATTAAATTAAATTAAAATTTAATTTATAAATAAAATAAAATAAAATATTAATAAATATAATTAATTATTTTAAATCGTAACACGAATGTTAATCTAGTTACAAATAAAATACTGTGAATACTTTAAATGTTTTCGAATACCATGCTTATAAAATTAATTTGCTCCTTTTTAAAATAATAAAACTATCTGAGGGTCGGGGGTTGTTTTAAAGTACCCAACATTTCGTATTAATGATGAGAGAGGCTGAAACCTTTTACAATCGAATCTTACAAATCAAATTGGGACTAAGCCCATTACATTGAAGCACTTGCATAATATAAATTACCAAATCTGGAGCAACTGTGACAATATGACAGATATGCTACCATTGGGCATTTAATGTAGCTAAGTAAATCATCCAATGAGAAATAAAAGGAGTCAAAGCAGTAGCAAACCATTTTCATCCTTCGGATAATGAATCACCGTGGCCACAACTCCTAAGCTAAAAACAAGCATTATCTACCAATTAGAACACTTCCTACCTAAATCAAATTGTCGAATCGAGTCCTTCGGTTATCGAAGTTTTTTCCCTCTGGTCATTGCGTGACTTGCAGATCTAACTGTTTTGGGTTCTTCCAAGTTCGTATATGCAGCCGTTTTCCGTTAGTTCGTAGTTAATTACGAAACTAGGCCAACATCGGGTTATAGCATAGCCCAATTGGAGAACGTATTTCCACCTACCCCTCCCCAAATAGAAATTTTCCCAATTTATATGTTGGGGTATCCCTCCACGAAACATGACGGAAACTTAAACTCCGTCGAGTCAGCCGCTAGCTAGATTGAACACTTTTATAAAAGAAGTCCTTCCATTTACCCACGATATTGCAAAAACACAACAAAACCACAGGAAATGATAAATAAAAGTGAACTTCGATCAATAATTTTTTTAATTGAAGGATTACAAATTTATCAATTAACACTTACCCAGTGGAGTAGAATAAAAATTCTAGAAACAAGGTTTCGATTGTGCAAGACTCGAGCAGGGTGTGGAGTGACTAATATTGAGGTCAAACTCACTATTTAATAGTTGATAAAAGTTTGGGGATTCAATATTAGTTAACCAATTCAATTTTCAAGAATGAGCGATTCAAGTTCTGAATGTGATAGAAAATATTTACCGTAATGATTCAGGTTAACAATGAAGAGAAAAAAATAGGGTACATGAAATAAAGGTAAACTAGTTCTAATATAACTATAACCTAGTTAACAAGAATAAAATATTATCTAATTATCAACTTGAATTATTCTCACACCCCTCCTAAAGCAAAGAATTAGATGCTCGCCCACAGCTTGGACCCAAAGAACTCGAACAACGGACGGAAAAGGCCTTTGGTGAAAATGTCTGCAATCTGAAGGGAAGTAGGAATATGAGCAACACGCAGCTTTCCTGATGCCACTAACTCTAGAACAAAATAATGATCGATGTTGATGTGCTTTGCGCGCTTGTGAGTCACTGGATTTCGAGAAAAAAATAACAATACTGTCATCACATAACAGTAATGGCGAACCATCTAATGGAATTAGCAGATCCCGAAGCAAGTGAGTTATCCAAAAAACCACTTAAGCCATGTTGGTAAGAGCACGGTACTCAGACTCAGTGTGGGATCGAGAAACGATGGCCTGTTTCTTGGCACTCCAGGAAATAAGGTTCCCACCAAGAAAAATAGCATATCCATAAGTAGATCGATGGGTCTCCAAATAGTGAGCTCAATCGGCATCAGAATACCATAGTACCTCAGGAGAACTAGCAAAGAGAAAAGTGAGACCAAAATGAAGTGTTCCTCGAACATATCGCAAAATCCATTTAACTGCCGCAAAATGATCATCTCGTGGGTCCTGAAGAAACTGGCTAACCGTATTGACCGCGAAGGCCAAGTCTTGACAAGTGATGGTAAGATACTGAAGAGCCCCGACTAGTGAACGATACAATTTCAGATTCTTGAATGGAAGACTGGTCGAACTATGCAGCTGAGAACCCGACAAAAATGGTGTAGAGACTGGTGTAGCGCCAGACATCCCTGCTCGAGAAAAAATACTCAAGCATACTTGCTTGACCAAGAAGTAAACCTGATGAAATAGGTAAAACTTCAAGGTCAAGAAAGTAATGGAGAGCGTTGAGATCCTTAATCGCAAACTCTCGATGTGTCCGATCAATGAACTGCCAAAGAAAAGCCAAGTCGTTTCCTGTAAGAATGATGACGTCCACATATACTAGAAGATACAATAACAATGGTCCTCTAGAGAAAACAAACAGAGAAGTGTCAGCCGAGCTGCACTGAAAACCAAGTTGAGTCAAATAATTGCTGAAGCGCTGGAACCATGCACGAGGAATTTGCTTAAGTCTATAAATTGCCTTTCGCAAGTGACAAACATAATCCAGAAGAACAGGATCCTGATATCCAGTGGGTTGCTTCATATAGATTGGAGCATTAAGAGCACCATTAAGAAAAACGTTCTGGACATCTAGTTAATTAAGCGACTAGGAGCGCATCGTAGCAACGGCAAGAACTATCCGAACAATGGAGGCTTTGACCACGGGGCTGCAAGTGTGGTCAAAGGCAAAACCTAGAATCTGTGAGAAACCTTGCGCCACAAGTCTGGCCTTGTGATGCTCAATAGTGTCATTCGATTGATACTTGAGCCTATAAACCCATTTGGAGCCAACAATGTTAGCGTTTGATGGTTGAGGCACCAAGTCCCAAGTGCATTGTCCACGAAGAGCCGCCATCTAGTCATCCATAACAGAAACCCAAGCGAGATCTTGAAGGGCAGTGCGATAATCCGCGGGCTCAGATTAAGAAAGTAAGGTAGCAGTGAGGCCATAAGCAATAATATTTTAATAATCCATGGGCTGTATAGCACTAGTAGCAGATCTGGTGGCAATCCGATGTGCACGCAGTCGAGTACGAGAAGCCGGTGGAGTAGAATCCGCCAATGAAGCTAGAGATGAAGTAACCGAGCTGAGCGGAGATAGGACAGGAGAGGCCGGTGGTGGTGAGGCGGAAATCGGTGGCCGAGATGCAGGTTCTGGATCGACAGAGAAAATGACGCAGGAGGCAGATAAGTCACGACTAGAACGGGCACAGGTTGAGTAGACTCGCCATCAGGATCAATAAATGCTGAAATATGAAGGATAGGTGAAGGAGAGCCTAGAACCAAGGAAGTGAAGGCTGCAAAAGGAAAGCATGTCTCGTCAAAGTGAGCATGGTGGGTGATGTAGACTTTGCCTGTAGAAGTGTTAAGATACCAAAAGCCTTTGTATTGGGAGCTATAATCGATAAAAACACAAGAGACACTACAGGGGAGATAGCTTGTGATCGGCATAAGGTCAAACAAATGGAAAATCAGACACCCGAATGGATGAAAATTCGAGTATATAGGGTCGCGCCATTAGAGAATCCAATAAGGAGAAGCACCCTGAAGCATAGGAGTAGGTAATCGCTTGATCGTATAAGAAGCAGTAGCAAAAGCATCATCCCAACGGGAAATGGACATGTGCGTGTGAAACAACACCGTGAGGCCAAGTTCAGCAACGTGTCTATGTTCGGGCTTCGTACGCCCATTCTACTCCAGAGTGTAAGGGAACTAAATCTGGTGGTGAATACCCTTAGTGGCAAAATGAGACCGTAGACGAGTGTTCAGAAACTCAGTAGCGCCATCACTCTGAAAAACCTTAATTTTGGATGAAAATTGGTTCTCAACCGGTGCCTCCAACTCTAAATAAGTATCAATAAAATCCGACTTATGACAAAGTGGAAAAAGCCAAGTGAATAAAGAAAAATCATCCATAAAAAAGCATAGTACGAAACACCATTCAAAAATAAAATATGGGAAGGGTCCACAAGTCACAATGTATCAAATAGAGTACATGCGTAGCACGTTTATGGTTATCAACAAAAGCCAACCGTTGACCTTTCACCATAACACAGGGGGCGCATGTTTCCGGTTTAGGCAACAATGAAGAAACAGAAAGTAAACCAGACTTTTGCAAAATGGAAATAACTGCTATCAGTGCATGACCCAAGTGAGCGTGCCAAAGCTCATAAGATACCTATCCTTTATTCTTATGCAAATGTGAATATAGAGCTGCCTCGCCTCTATCCAAAACATAAAGACTACCTTCACTGTGGCCCCTGCTCACGACTGCCTTGGAAACTTTGTTATGAATGACAAAGTTCCGATCATCAAAAGTGACAAAAACATTTAAATCTCTGGTTAATTTACTAATAGACGGAAGATTTTTAGTAATCTCAAGAACAACCAGAACATCAGACGGGTATAAATCATCAGAAACCTTAGAGTCACCAACATGAGAAATCTGAATAGAACCACCATTACCAACAGAGATATGAGAATTACCAGAATATGGAGTCACACTCTCCAAACTAGAAGCTGAGGATGCCATATGACTGGTGGCGCCAAAATTAATGTACCAATCTGAGCTATGAGTGATGGGCTCTAACTGCAGAGATGACTGAAAATTTTCAGCCAGATGAGTGGAATTTGTATGATGAGCCTGAGAACTAGTCTGTGTTAGCATCTTATAACATGTCGCAACATAATGACCGGGATGACCACACCAAGTACAGTGCACCCACTCACGATCAACCCCAGTCGAGAACTGACCCGCAGGCCTGCCACTGCACCATCCTCCAAAATGCCCCCTGGAGGCGCGTGTGCCATACATGCCGCCCCCACTGGTGCGTGATCCAATGCTCGGCTAGTCGAGGGGTTTTTTCCTGTTGTGAATGCGGTACGTCCAGTGGCTAGGGCTGAATGTCTTGGTAAATTCTTCAAAAAAAGCTTCGTGGTTTTTGTCACGTGACAAAACATTAGCATATAACGGTGTAGGCAAATAATCAATTAATGGTGCAAGAAAAATATTTAAATTCAGTACTAAGAGCAGTTAAAAACCATATCATATGATCATCATTCAAAACAGGAGAACCCATCATAGACAAATGCTCAAAAATTTCCTTAAATTTAAGGTGAAGTTCATGAACTGTACTAGTCTTGCATATACCGTGGGTGTCGACACAAAGACGGAGGATGGTTGATGCACTACTGTCATGATAAATGGCCTGAAGACTGTCCCAGATTTCTTTGGAAGTTGCGCAGTCATGGATTTCTGCCAGTGCTTCTTGAGTGAGGGAGGATAAAAGGAGATTTCACACATGTTGATGTTCATCAATCCATTGATCATATTCTGCCTTGGCTTTCTAATATGGGATCAACTATGACACCACCACCACCAGGAGAGGCACTGGCTGCCTGAGCAAAGGTGAGGGAGGAAGGGCCGCCGACTTGATGAGGAGAGGGAAGTGGTGGACAAAGCTTGGATCCGTCGAGAAAATCAAACAGCTTCTGTGGCTTGAGGATATAGCCAATTTGACGTTTCCACAATAGATAGTTTGATGACGATAATTTAATCGACATCATGTGGAGCATGGTATTATAGGAGAGTTTTTTTCTAGACGTGATGACAGAAAAAATTTGTGAAGTAGATAAGGGGGGGGAGGGGGAGGGGGGGGGGGG